>JAOANK020000070.1:155849-167767 GCA_026257165.2 Telfairia occidentalis | reverse complement strand
AGGTCAGCAACACGATCCACGTGTCAGAGGCGAGATTTTCCGTGCATCAACAATGAGCTTCTCTATTAAGATCATACCATTATCCTTATCCACATGTCAAATATTCTTTAAATTAGTATTTGAGTGGGGAATGTCAAATGTCAACCTTAACCTTATACTCAAGATGACATTACAATAAAACTTTATACAATAAGAAAAATTTGCTCTACCACATACTCGCTTCCACTAGTCTTTAACTAAGATCATACAATTATCTTCACCCACCTGTCAATTATTTCTTAAATTAGTATTTGAGTGGAATATCAAACGTCAACTTTATACTCAGGAAAAGTTAAAGATGATGTTATGGTAAAATTTTATTCAACATATAAAATTTGCTCTACTAAATATTTGCATTCACGTGCCAAATATTCCTTAAATTAGTATTTGAGTGGAATATCAAATGTCAACGTTATACTCAGAAAAAGTTAAAGATGACATTACGGTAAAATTTTATACTGCGAATAAAATTCGCTCTACCAAATACTTGCATCCACGTGTCCAATATTCCTTAAATTAGTATTTGAGTGAAGTATCAAATGTCAACTTTATATTCAGGAAAAGTTAAAGATGACATTATTGTAAAGTTTTATACAATAAATAAAATTCGATCTACCAAATACTTGTTTCAACTAGTCTTTAATTAAGATAGCCAAACTAAGTCTAGCTTAACTGGTTAATGTATATCTCTTCAACCAAAAGGTCGTGAATTCAAAATTTTCACCCTCCATGTTGTTGAACTAAAAAAAAAAAAAACCTAGTCTTTAATTAAGATCATACAATCCCTCATCCATAGTCAAATATTCCTTATGTAGTTCATGAGTGGAATGTCAAGTGTCAATCTTATACTCAATAAAGGTTAAAAAGATTACAATAAAACTTTATACAATTAAAAAAAAACCAATCAATAAAATATTCCCTTCAGCTAGCCTTTAACTAAAATCATATGTCAAACCGAGTATAACTAGGTTAAAGACATATTTTTTTGATCGAGAGATCATGAGTTCGAATTTTCCTATCCCCACTTGTTGTTGAACTCAAAAAAAAAAAAAAAAAATCATACAATCATCCTCATCCACATATCTAATATTCCTTAAATTAGTATCTGAATGGGTTGTCACATCTTTCAATTTAAACACTTCTTCATAAAAAAGAATATTGATAAATATTGTATTTATATTATATATTTTTTAAAAATATTTTAATTATAAATTTATTTGATTATACTACATTCAAAAGTGATATTATTAATTGCAAATATGTTTTTCTTTTCTTATTATGTATTTTGAAGAATTTTGATTAATCATTTTTAAATCATTTTTTAATAATCTATCTTCATTGTGTTTCTTAACAATTAACTTTTAAATTAATCCAATTTTTTAAATTTATTTTATTTATGAAAATTTTTTCATAAAACACTTTTAATTTTCTAAAAGTACTCAAAAAACTATACTAAAGACACTTTAAATTAATAATTTTTTCAAAAGTACTTGTAGAGAAAATAATGTTATATCAAAAGTACTTTTTTCTATAGTTATCTCAAACACATCATTTAGTCTTTAACTAAGATCATATAATCGTCTTTATCTACATGTCAATTATTCCTTAAATTAGTATTTGAGTGGAATATAAAATATCAGCCTCATACTCCAGAAAAGTTAAAAATGACATTAAAATAAAATTTTATGCCATAAAAAATTTCCTTCTATCAAATATTCGCTTCAACTAGTCTTTAATTAAAATCATATAAGCATCCTTGAATTAATATTTGATGGAATGTCATCTGTCAACTCTATACTCAATAAAAGTTAACAATTTACAGTACTATAAAACTTTATACATGACAAAAAAAAGTTAAATTATACAAAATATCCATAAACTTTAAAGTTAGTTCCAATTATGCTCCTATAATTTTCAAAAATTTTAATTCTATCCCAGCCTTTTAAAATTGTTTCAAAAATACATTTCTGTCAAATTCTTTTGTTAAAAAAGAAAATGAAAATGCGACGTGACAGTGAGTTGCAAGAACCTGTGCATGTAGACGTAGTCCCGTAGATAATGTTTCAATTAACCCTTTTATTTTTATTTTGAAAAGCTAATAGAAAGGGTTTTTTTTTAATAATTTAAAAAGTTGGGTTAAAGTAAGATATTTAAACTTATAAGTTCAGGGGCATACTTGAAAACATTATCTATGCCTACGTGTACCTCTATTTTTACAAGTCCTTGTTTAACTCATCATCACGTCACATATTTTTGTTTCCTTTTTAATAAAAATTTGATAAAAGTATATTTTTTAAACAATTTTTAAAGGTGAGGGTAGTGTTGAACCTATCCTAAAATTTTGAAATATCTTTTATAATTTAACCTAAAAAAAATTGCTCTGCCTAATACTCACTTTAACTAAACTACATGAAGTAATTCTTAAAAGTTACAGACTAACTTGGGATTTAGATTTGATATATAGTTTTTCCATTTGCTATTTTGTATTGCAACTTGCAAGTTAGTCTGTTTTCCGTCTTGATTTTGGAAGGTGAGTTTTTTTGCTTTGTTTTTTTTTTTCCTGTTAATATATTAATTACGTTTTTTTTAAAAAATAAAAAATTAAAAAAACGGGGGGGCGTGGCTGGTAGATATAGACCAAAACCCACCGATTGATTATCGTCCTTCGAACCGCCATTGATTCCCTTACACGATCACTCAAGTTCTCACAGAAACCCCAATCGTCGTAATCAGCTTCCTCCCCACTCTCAGCCTCTCGCTACAGAATTTCTTCATCACTCATCAACAAAGGAGATTTCGATTCGAAGATAGAGTGAGAGAGAATGTCGTCGGTGGTGGAGTTCGCGTCGTCGCAGGAGGAGCGAGAAGGAGGAGGAGGAGAAGCCGAACAGCTCGATTTGATTCCGGTGACCAAGAGGATTTTGCTTCCTCGCGAGATGTTTCTCTCTGCGGCGGTCTCTTTGAAGAATCAGGTTCCTTCTATTATTCTACTTTCTTTTAGTTCTACTCACTTCGTCTTTGTCGTCGTCCGTGAATACAGTGTGCAACACTTTGCCCTAGCGGTGTTTGAACTGATACTTTTTTGTCTCTGTTTATGAATTGTTAGGTTGTGGAGGTTACTTGGAAGCGACGACGTAACGCGGACATTGGCGTTGATCCGACGGCGTACAGTGGCCTCCTTGGGACGGCGCTCACCTGCCTGAGATCGTACGAGGCCACCGGTAACCACCATGACCTGCTCTTCTGCTCCGATATCGTGGATATGTGTACTGTTTCGGCACGTGCTTCTCATAGGTGATCCACGTGACCTTCCTTTCCCTTTCTCTCTCTTTCCCTATGATGATTATTATTAGGTCGGTCGGTTGTGTTTCTGTACATTGTGAAACTCCTTATCCCTTCATATTTCGCTCTTAGATTAACACTTTTATAATAATAATAATAATAAAAAAAAAAACTAAACTTGAAGTTACTAGAAAAGTAGAGGTCTAAAAATAGACATTTTAGTTAAGGGTTCGAGGATTTAAATTACATTTTAAAACAATTTGGGTGGGGAAGAAGGACGATTTTTACCCTGCAGTTTTTGTCTTTTATTTTAAAAAATTGTCATTTGCCATGCCGAATAATATATAATTATATTTTTTAGCAGATATACTCTCAAAGATCAAATGAAAGGGATAAAGATATTTGGACTGTATCCTATTCTATCCTTGTTAGAAACCACAAATATTGGTTTCCCCCATCATTGCTTCTAAAACCCCTTTTGAAAACGGACGGTGTAAAAATTAGTTACTCTATTATGAATAAATATTAGACAATTATCGATTATTAAAATCTAAACTTCAGTGTGTTTCTGGCCAAGTTTTGTAAGTAGAATCATTATTTAGAACTCCACATGCCATTCACTAGGTTTAAACGCGATTAATTTTTTATTTCCAAAATTCATAATAGGTGGATGGAATATGTAAAAGAAAGTCTTCTTAAGACCTAATATAAAAGCTGGGGCATTATCGTCAATTTCTTAAGTCAAATAGTTTTTTTTTTTCTTTTGAGTTCATGAACATGTGAGAGTGAAAATTTAAATCTCTGACCAATTTATCGAGAGTAGCCTTAACTAATTAAACTATTCTCATGTTGACAAATAGTCAAGGAGAGATTGTATATCTACGCCAAATTGTGCATATAACTAGTTAAGACATATCTCTTCGAACAAAAGATCGTGAGTTAGAATCTTCATTACCACATGTTGAACTCAAAAAAAAATTGTATATCTATCAAGCTTTTGCTTAGTAGGTAAAATACTTATTATCTTTTATGAGGTTGAAGGTTTTATTTCCACTTGTAGATAAGATAATATATATGTATGTGCGCTTTACTCTTGTATAAATCTCGTATAATTTCTATTAACAAATTCAGAACTGTCATAAATTTTTAAAACTATGTGAACTATCTTATCTTCCAAAAAAAAGCACATTTTAAAAAGTATAATATTAATTTTTAAAAACCTCGTTATTGAAGTTAAAAGTTTTCATGGAGAAAATATCGTTTGGACTTCTGACAGATGTCACAATCTTGGTAACATACTTGTGAAGATTGAGTGGTTAGAAGTATTTTTCCAAAAGAAAAAAAAAAGGTGATTAGAAGGTAATGTTATGGATTGTTTTTATTCGAGACTTATATTCTCACTTTTTCTTTTCTTGAAAGAATTTGAGCCATATAAGTCTTGGAAAAGTTTGATGTGAGATAATTAATAATTATATTATGTTGTTTTCCACAGGCATCTGACGTTTTTGTGTGGTAGAGGAGGAGTCTATGCCGTTGGTGCCGTGGTATCTCATTACATGGGGGACCGTCAAAGGCTTGACTTGTTCTTAAGTCTTTTTCTTCAGGTACGCTCTCCTCCTTTGTCAATTTAATAATATATATATATATATATATTATTTTTTTCATTTTCATGTATGGATGGTAGCAATCAAAGATGTCCTTTTGTCCGACCCTATATATTTTATATTTTATATTTTATTATTTTATTTATTACAATTCAAGATTTCCTCTTTGTCCTGGACCCTACAAAGATAGTTTTATCTGTCTATGTTCCATTTCATTTGTTTTGACTTTTTGAGAAGTTAAGAGTGGGTTTCAGAAATCTACCAGTAGAACTAGAGATAAATTAAAAATTTCCTAACATAGAAAAAATGAGTTTGAGTAATTAGTTATCAAAGTATCTAATACTTTCATAAAGTGAAGAAAACTAATAAATCGTTCAAAAAAAAAAAATTGGATGGATATGGTGACAAGGTGGGGTACAAAACTAATTTCCGACGTTCTATAAGACAATGTGGTGAGGAGATTTTTGTATCACTATATGGGTCCAAATTTTTATCTTAACTCAAACAACACATGGATCTTTAACTTTTTGTCAAGAAAAAATAGTATTTAATTGCTTTTACAGATATAAGTTGTATATATGATGTATGTTAGGGGGAAAAAAGGAATATTTATATGAGGCAGGAAAAGTATACAAAGTTCATTAATTACTCATTACAAACTTCTTAATTAGTTTTCATGTTACTTGATTCAAGTGAACTGGAGAGTTCTATAGTCACGTGATGTTCTCTAAGGTTTAAAAATCTTAGAAGTTTGAACAAGAAACTGAACCTATCAGAGAAAACATCGTTGAGAATTTAAAATCCAAACAGACGAGGAAAATCTAAAACGGTTTGAACTCCAAAGATAAAAGCTAAAATCTTAAAAGGTAAGGTACGACCGAGAATTTGACCAGGACTCATTTTTAGACACATTATAAAACAAAGAAATGCTTCACAACCTTTCTTTTTAAACAAGAAAACTAAACATATAATGGTAATCCAATGAATCCTCAGTTACTTATTTCCTGTTTGTGATTTTTCAAAATATAAGAGTTTGTGATGTTTATCATTTTTGGCTCAGTTTACTTGTATGATATCACAAGTTGAAGTATACGTAATTTTCTTTTTCAATATTTTATTTTAGAAGATTAATTTTCATGTGAAACTTTTGGAGGAAAAGAAAAAAGAGAGTTGTTAGATGCATGTTTATAACTGAAAGGAGAGAATAAGAAAACAGAATGGCTACCAGGCATTTTTCTTTTTCCTGTTCTGTGTTCAAAAGCTATGAGAATGTCCTAAAATATTTTGTAACCTTTTATAGGCAGCGCAAGAGAAAGCTCTCCCTATTGGACCTGAGGAAGGAGGTTTCGGAATGTCTTATGATCTGCTTTATGGGCGAGCTGGGTTCTTATGGGCTGCCTTATTCATAATTAAGCATCTTGGAGAGCAGAGGTTACCTCATGATCTTCTCATGTCTGTAGTTGATGCTGTATTAGCAGGTGGCAGGGCAGGTGCATCCGACAACCCAGACTGCCCTCTGATGTACAGATGGCATGGGACAAGATATTATGGCGCGGCCAACGGCCTCGCTGGTATCTTGCAAGTACTTCTCCATTTCCCACTTTCAAAAGAGGACACTGATGATGTTAAGGGGACGTTGAGATATCTGATGAGCAAAAGGTTTCCGCACAGTGGGAACTATCCCTCAAGCGAAGGAAACCTCAGAGACAAATTAGTGCAATGGTCTCATGGGGCAACTGGCATGGGCATTACCCTCTGCAAGGCTTCGCAGGTTAGATGCATTTTTACAGGTGTAACTTCTTAGTTCTTATTGTGGCTTAATGCTCACCCATCACCTTAAGTATCGGAGTGCTATTAGGCATCGAGGTTTATAGTATCTTTTCCGCTGTTCTGTGTAGGATGTGATTCAGGTTTCTTAGTCTTGTTTATCCACTGGAATAAATATATATATTCTACACAACAAGAGAGAAATAAGGAAGTATTTGGTCTTCATGTTTGAAAAGTTTAAGATATTTACTCAAGCTTAGACCATGTTGATTAAGGTTAATATAATTGCTCAATGCTGATTCCAATATTTCTATACATGGATCAGCTTTGCTGGAAAGGGACTGGATTAATTTAATAATTCACATCGATCTTCTTTGCTTGTTTACAAGGAATCAATTTCCACCTTATTTTTCAATTATGAACTGTACTACAAAGATTTATATTCCTGGATTACATATGGAGGTAAGCAAAGTTTTGATTACAAGTAAAGAGAAATGAATTGATGGAAGAACCTTTGCTCAAATTTCAGGTTTTCCACGAAGACAGGGAGTTCAGGGATGCTGCAATCGAAGCAGGGGAAGTAGTATGGAAAAATGGATTGGTCAAGGAAGTCGGACTTGCTGAGGGTGTGACTGGGAATGCATATGCCTTCCTTTCCCTCTATCGCCTTACTGGAGAGAGTGTCTACGAAGAAAGAGCCAGGGCCTTTGCAACCTTCTTGTATCATAATGCTAGCAAGCTTGTTGCCACCCGGAACCACGTCGGGGCTGAACGTCTTCATTCTCTTTTTCATGGGCTCGCCGGAACTGCCTGCCTTTGGTTCGATCTGCTTGAACCTGAGAAGTCAAGGTTCCCAGGTTATGAATTATAGTTTGGGCTCAGCTCATATGGTAAGAATCTCCTTTCAAGTATGAAGTTGTGTATTATGCCACTAGTGTCTTGATGTTATGGACCAGATAGTGTTAACTTTTAACCATAAATGTCTATGAGCAACAATATTAATCAATTTGTACAAATGTGTACGATGTGTTATGGCAACACAATCTAAAGTTGTACGATTGAGTTTTCTAGTATGGAAAATATCACAAGGCAAGCCTGTTAATTTCGTGTCCGTACATATGATCATTTGAGACTATATCTTTCATTTTTGTTAACTAATGTCAATGAGAAGCATCCCGAACCGAAATCAAGACTCAATGCATTGGCTTGTTTTTCCTGCAAGCTCAAAGGAGTCGGCTCTCTTGTGGATCCATCAGGTGAAGGAACAGTCCATTTGAGACTAAACTACGTGCAGAAAAATCTTCTTTGCTATTAGTCGGAAGGAAATGAAGATACTTATGTTCTTTTTAACATACTTTTGTAGGAGGAACGGGGCAAAGTGTAGCATGGTCATTCTCGAATTTGGAGTTTTTTGCTCTCATGTCTGAGGTTCTTTACACAGGTTATGAACACTTTCTCTGATTCTTTTTCTATTATGACTTATAAAAACACCACTTATTCACACGACTCGTAATAAAGGCTGCGTAGTATGTTTGTTCACATACTATCAGTAGTTGTCCAATGAAGCAACAGGAGCTCTCTTTCATAACCTTCTCCATTATGAGCTAGGAATAATGTTACTACCTAGTCATCAGCTTTATGGCATTTTGAGTTTTAAGTTACATCGCACGAATATCCAATTGATTAGGGGTGCAAGCTCAACCTGCTAAAACGACTGACCTGACCAAATTGATCGAAACTATTGTTGGTTCGGTTTGGAACTGGTTAGGGTTGGCGGTCTCGGTTTGTGTATAGAGAACGATCAAATTTGGTCAGTTTTGGATTTTGTATTGCCCAAACCGTATAAACTTAAAATCGAACGATAGTATTATATTTCTATCCAGAATATATTTTTAAAAGTGCTAAGCACCATGGTTGCGAATCCCCTTGGTAAATAGAAGGGCTTGAGCCAAATTTATTTATCAACAAGTACACTTGGCTAAGATAGAATTTAAGAGTTTTCTCTCTCTCCTAATAGAAATTTGTGGGATTTGATCAAATGCAGCCTCCCACTCGAGATGAATGCCTTCTGATTTTTTTTTTCAAAAATTTTTTGGTGCCAAAAATACCGTTAATGATGGATGAATCACTCGACCATTATTGAGCTAAGAAGTTGCTTTCCCTGGAGGAAGCCGAATAAGCCTCTAAAAGAATTCGAAATGAATGAATACATGATTCATTTTGCAGTAGAATTTTTTTTCATAAAAAAAATTATATAAACTTTTTAGAAATCAATGATTGATTGACCATCGTTTTATTTAGGGAGGGGCAAAAAAATCCACAATTTCTCTAGAACAATGACTTCCAAAAATCAAATAACCTGCAAAAATTGGATTTGTTGGCCCGTCAACACCAGTGTAGCCGAGCAACTACATTGGAGTAGTCTCAAATTAGAAACTCTGGCAGCGAGCTAAATCAAACTATTTTCACTTCATTCGAGAATAAAGACATTTGTTAAATTACCACTCTACCTAAAAGTTTAAGCGCGAAGGTAAATTTAATCATATATAAAAATTTTAACATTATCTTTGACAAAAAATGTAAATACAAAATGTAAGGCTGTAAGCTACTTGTTTGAATTTACAATATACAAGAAGATTTAAAAAAAAAAAAAAATTTCAAAACTGCACCAAGATCATTTATGTTCATTCCGGTGATTGCTCCTTCTTCTGCTGGAAACTCCTTCTCCTCATCAAAAGATCCCCAAATCTTCGGATCAAAGCCTTCTTCTTCCTTGAATTCCTATCACCTTCCAACTCGTCCAAATTCCCCTCTTCCAACTGATCAAGATCCTCATTCTCATCATTCATAATATCTCCTTCGTCACCAAATAGAGACAAGGATGGCTTCCTCTCGTGCACCCTCGCAGAACCAGGCGAGTCTACATCATCAAAAATGGACCCTTTAAGTGTTTCCTCCATTTCAGGTTCTTCCTCTTCCTGTTCTTCTTCAACCTCCTTCTTCTTCTCTGAGGTCAGTCTCAACTCCAAGAAACTGAAACTGAAAGCCTTCCCCAGCCTTTTCCCAAATGTATCTTCCTTCTCCACTGGACTTGGACTTGGATTCGGATTCGGATTCGGACTCGGGCTCAACGGTGGCTTCGATTTCGTATTCTCCCCGTGCTCCTTGCTTTCCTCTTTGCTCTTGCTTTCCTCTTTGCTCTTGTTTTCCTCTTCTTTCTTATTGGCCTCTTCCAGCAAACTTTTCAGCTCCTTAATCTCCTCGAGAGCTGCAGCTTGGCTGACCTTGAGGTTCTCATTCTCACTGCTGACAAAATCCAATGCGTTTTCCTTCTCTGCCAAACAGTCTTTCAACTGTGAATTTTCTTCAATTGCAATCCCTGCAGCTTCCTTGGCCACAGTGGCTTCGTTTAAGGCTTGTTTCAGAATGTCCCTTAGCTTCTTGATCTCTTCTTTTGATGTCATGTTCTTCAGCTCAGCTAGCCTCAATGCGTCCATCAGGCGGCGATTCTCTTGCTGGGCATTGAATCTGTCGTCTTCAGCTCTTCTTATGCAATCTACCAAACTTGTTTCTCTCCCACTCCATGCCAATAGCGATTCCTCTGCTTCCAATCTCAGCCTCTCCACTGTGCTTTTGTACAAATCTGCCTCTCTTCTTGCCTCGTGTAGCAGAGATTTGTACCTCTCCTCCGTGTTCTTTAATGTTGTTTTCAAGCTCTCTGCTTCTTCTTTTGTTTGCTTTAGTTCCTCTTCGCTTGTGCTGTATTTTCCCTTCAATTGGTTGGCTTCTGTTGCCACCTCTTTCAATGCCATTGCCAGATCGTCCATGGCTTTCTTGTTGTTCTCTTCTGCTTCCATCGTCAATTTGAGCTCGTTTTTAAGCAGACCCAGATGGTGTTTTGTTGATTCGAGCTCGGATTTTAGGCTGTCGAGTTCGTGTTTCATTGGATTGTTGTTTGTTGGGTGTTGGTTGTAATGGATGGGTGAAGAACATTTCGCTAGTTTTTCGTGGAGAGATTGGATCTCCAGCTTTGATTCTTCAAGAGAAATCTTTGTCTGTTTGAGCTGTCTCGTTTGTTCTGCTAATAAATCCTTGGTTTTCTCTTCTGATTCTTTGGTGTTCTGATACTTTTTTTCCAGTTCTTCGATTCTTGTTTGGGTTTGTGATTCAGAGTGTTTTAGAACAAAGAGCTCCTCTGTTACTTTTTCCAGATTAGAACTCTTCTCTGCCAATTGAAGCTCCAATTCCTTAGCCTTTTCCATTTCCGTTTCTCTTTTTCTCAGAGATTCTTTAACAGAGTCCAACTCGGAACTGAGTTTTTTGTTGGCCTCGTCAGCCATTTTCTTCATCTCTTGTAGCTCCGATGAATCTCTTTCTTCTTCCTCAGCGACATGGGATTTCTCGTCTGTCTTCTCCATCTGTTGCTGCATCTCAAAAACTCTGATCGATTGATCTGTGTATTGGGAAAAAACCAGTCTCTCAAGAAATCAATTTTTGTTTTTTATAATTAAAAGAAACGAAGAATCAAAATTGAAGAACAAGGAAAATTCAAGGAGAAACGGTCAATGGGCTGAAAATTGAACTAAAAATAAATAAATTGAGAAATGGGAAAGGGAAAGGGAAACTTACAGAATCGGAGTTGTTGAAGAAACACGCAATTCCATTCAAAGAAAAACTGCTGAAAAGCGAGAGAGAATGTGGGGATTGTTATTTGTTTGGTGGTTTGAAGATTCAGTAAAATTTGGAGAAGAAGATGAATTTAGGACATGAAATTTGTAGAGAGAGAGAGAAGAGGGGTTTGAAAATGAAGGAAATTCCGAAGTTGGCGGGTGTTCCAGTAAAGGAACCAGTGGGCTTCAATCTTTGTCCATGGTGGAAAAAAGAAAAAAGAAAAAAGAAAAAAAAAACTGAGAAACAGAGAAGGACGTAAGAAGTTAATAGGCATTGGATTTGACGTTGTCAATTGGCTTATTGTAATCGTGGTATTGCTTTCGATATTTTTTAAATTGGTTCTTTGATTTTTATTTTACTCGATACTGATAATATATATATATATATATATTTTTAATAAGATATTGGTAATATTAAGTTCTTTGTTTAAAAAATTAAAATGGTAAAGTTATATATATATAGTTGATAGCTAAATCAAGCATAAATCAATTAGTTAATATATATAACTCTAATCACACATCTTATTGTACTCAAAAAAAAAAAAAAAAGTTCAAA
>JAOANK020000070.1:143625-155533 GCA_026257165.2 Telfairia occidentalis | reverse complement strand
AAGTACTTCGGAGGACCGAAGCCACTCTTACTTCCCTTCAATCGGATTATGAAGCTCAGTCAAATACTTCAAAGGTTTAACTAGAGCAGATTGAAATTCTGAAAACCCAACTAGCTGCAGTTGAGGTCAAACTCCAAGACTCTAGGTCCTAAAAAAAAAGGTTTAATTTTATGTGGGGTTATTATCATTTTTTTTTAAAAAAATAGGCTAAACAAAATAGTGAGATACTAAAATTTAAGGAAATCATTACGATATCATAATAGAAAGTGCAGTTGTAGAAAATTGGACATAGTTTCGAATCATTAAATTGCCGGAAGCAGCCGGCTGAGAGGGGTCGTTGGAAAGCAACAATAACTAACTCCCCTTATAACTAATTTTGAACTCTTATTCCAATTGGATTCGCCGGATAAATATATATGTACATACTTTTTTGGGACCAATCTGAATATTATTTTAAAATATAAGGCTAAATTATCATTTTAATTGTTATGGTTTGAGTTCGGTACATACTTTCAAAATGTTTCGGTTGTGATTAGATATTAACTTTTTTTTTTTCTTATATAACACGTTTCTTTAGAGATGACAGAGACGTGATGAGCTAATGTTCAATGTAAGGTATGTGTAAATGTTATTTGAATGACCACATGAAGATTTAAATTGGGTAAAAAAAAATTAGGGGTTTAGGTGGAGATTATAATGAAAAAATTAAATTTATGGGATTAAACTTAAACTTTGAACCATACAAACTAAATAGAAATATTTCAAAATTGTGATTATAAACATAATAAAAATTAGAATAATTATGAAATATGACAAAGAGTAGTCAATTAATAAATTTATTATTAACTATTATCAAGTAAAATAAAACGAAGGTTGCTATAAATGGGAGTAGAATATCACTTTTTAGACTGAATATAACACTCCCAAAAAATTAAGAGGAAAAAGGTATTTTATTTACCAAATACATAATTATTTTCTAGATTTTGTGCTATTTCCAATTTCATCTTTTTTCTTTTTTAGTTCAAAAACATGTAGAGGTGTCTCCACGATCTTTGGTCGGGAGATATGCTCCAGTGATGGAATTAGATGATGCAACATTAAATTGTATTTTATTAAGGGTAGGTTCTAATTTAGTCAAATAAACATAGTCCATTTTTTTTTTTTTAGTTCAACATTATGTAAGGGCGGTGATTCAAACTCATGACTTTTTGGTTGGAGAAATATGCCTTAACCAATGAGCTATGTTCGGTTTGACAATAAACATGACCATCTAGAAAATGATTTCCTATTATAAAAAAAATAGATCGGTTTTTTTTTTTAGTAAAATGAAAGAAATACATTAAAAGTTAATTGATACAATCTCGAAGAAGAGATCCAATCATTTGGGGAAGATTGTCCCCTTCCCAGGTGCCAGAAAGCCTGATGTCACAGCATAGCAAGCAAGACAGTCAATATGAGTATTTCTCTCTCTTGATATATCGTTGAATGAAACATTCGTCCAGTGATGAATAAGGTGATTTTCGTAAGATGCTCGTCCTGTTGATTTAATAGACGGATCGAAGCACCCGAGTCTGACTGTCTAAAAATAGATCGGTTTGTTATGGCATGAGAAATGTAAAATCACATTTTATCACTTGGTAAAGAATAAAGACTTCATTAGAATTTTTTAAAAGAAATTCAAGTTGGGCTGCGAAGAATTGTATGATAAACAGATGGGGGAAAACGATTTTTTTTCCACAATCAAATACGAAGTTAGTATCTGTTTTCAAAAGACTATTTCCTGACTGCACATAAAGAATTTTCTTCTTTCAAAAGAAGCCATTTCCATGACCAAATGGTTGTTCGGTCAAGATTAGTTTACAATTACTTAAATCAAGTTGTTTTTTTTCTCCAAATCACAACAGTTTGTGGATTTAATAATTTTATTGTAAAGTGACATTTGAAGAGTGAAGATATTTGTTTATGGTTTAAATTATTTAAATAATACAGATGTAGATATAATACGAGTTGCCAGTATAGACCCATTCATCTTGGACCATTTAGACAACTATTTAAGGTCAAACTAATTCTTTGAGAAATTTCACGTGATACCCACAATAGAGAAGGAATAAGAAAGGACTTCGGGAAGTTATTTTAAATTTAAAATGATTCATATATGAATTTACTCTATTTGTCGACAAATTCCTTAATTTGGGCATGATAGGTACTGTAATTCTTTCTACTTCTACAAAATCTACCATAAAGAATCAGAGTGTTTATATTAGGTTAGTTTGAAGATTGATGATGAAGTTGTTCAATGGCAAGATTGCAATCATTACTCACAATCTGGTTAACAGATTTAGAAATGGTTTTAAAATAACAAGGTTGTAGGTGTAAAAGAACTTCAAATTTGGCACTCGGCTTATCTAGGGAGTAAATATTAGGCCTAAAAAGGGGGTTTTTTAAACCATCAATCAAAACAGGCAAAATTAATCAACCATCAGCCGAAGTGGCAGTTCTTTGGGTATCATTCACTAAGAGAGATAGGCCCATAATACGAGACCAACAATGGGTCATTAAGATATGAAAAAGAGATTTAATCCACTTTTTTGGTTCCAAGAACTAATTAAAATCATATTCCTTTGATAAGAAGATTATGAATTCAAATTTTCACTCACATATTGTAGACCTCAAATATATATATATATATATAATGAGATTTAAACCTGAAAAATATTATTCATCAATCAAACTAAAATCAAGGCCCCAAGAGAAGTTCAGTTGAAGCAACCACTTAAAGAGAGAATCTACATGGTCTGCATTTTGGAATCAAAACTAGTCACAACACCGAAGAGATAAATCACTTCGCCAAAAATAAGCTCCTGAGAGATTACCGTCTAACGACAACTTAGGTGGCTTTTTAACACCAACTGGCTGTTCAATTTCCATACCAAATTCAAGTAGAATTCATGAATAATAAAACTTACAAATCTGAACTAACGATTAGATGTGGTAGGTTATCCAACAATATTAGTCTGGCTGCATACCCCCAAAAACACAATTCAATGAAATACAGAATTAAGCTCATCCATCCTTATAAAAGAAGCAAAACAAAAAACAAAATCATCCACAACTAAACATCATTAACATGCACAAGCAAAGCATTATGCCCTTTTACCATATTCACTACAAGCTTTCTAGTATAGCTATCTACCAACGTTGCTAAAAACAAAAATAAGAACCATCCATATCCATCAATTAGATCTTTGATCACCTCCTCCTCCTCGTTGCAGCCAATACCATCCCCCAAACAATACATCTTATCTTCTAAGCACGTTCACCACGGATTCGCCTGGCCAACTGGATATCTTTAGGCATTATGGTAACACGCTTGGCGTGAATGGCGCAGAGATTGGTGTCCTCAAACAACCCAACAAGGTATGCTTCGGCTGCCTCTTGCAAGGCCAGAACAGCGTGGCTCTGGAAACGCAGATCGGTCTGCACCAACAAAATTAACACACAACCTTATTGATGCATCAAACCCAGAAAAGCACACAGCAAGGAGATCAAAGAAATTGCTATACATAGTGAACATACCTTAAAGTCCTGAGCAATTTCACGAACCAACCTCTGGAACGGCAACTTCCTAATCAAAAGCTCAGTACTCTTCTGATACTTACGAATTTCACTGCACGAATCCACAAGGAATGATGAGTCAATCACTTGATTACAGCATCCAAGATGTAAAACCACTGAATTAGGGCCATGAGAACTCACCGAAGGGCAACAGTACCAGGACGATATCTGTGAGGCTTCTTAACCCCTCCTGTAGTAGGGGCAGACTTGCGGGCGGCCTAAAATATTAAAAATAAAAATATCAAAATTCACACAATACAAAAATTCAATCAAATTGATTAAACGAATATCGCGAAAGGAAATTGCACGAACCTTTGTGGCCAGCTGCTTCCTGGGAGCCTTCCCTCCAGTGGACTTACGAGCAGTTTGCTTGGTACGGGCCATCTGCAAAGAAAATAATCCCAATTCCAAATTAATTCACTACTAGACATTCTCTTATCTCGAATCTAAATCACGTAAGCCCTTACATCTAAGCGCCATCACGATATTGCAGAAAATCAGGGGAAAAAACTACCATCTAATTCCTTGCATCCAATAGATAGCCAATTCCATGTCCTCACACACTTGTGAACAAATAACAACAAAACCCTAAAGGGATCAAACATAGGGGAGAGTTGTGAACGCATCAGAACCCTAAAATCTAGGGAAACTCGAGAAGTTATAAAGACTCAAAAGCTAAATCTAGAAACACAATTAAAAGCGGAGAATGACGAACAAGGAGATGATCATCGAGAAAACCAAAAACATCATGGAACAAATCCACAATTCAAAAGAAGAAAACTAAAAGAAATTAAAACCCCAATCATCAGCCCCCCAGTAATTGAAAAGCCAGAACAAAGATTTGGAAAATAAAAAAACAGAAATTGAAGACATACCTGGTCGTTGGCGCTTCTTCTCTTCTCTCGAGCTGATCCCTCTGTGCGTCAAAGAAGCCAAAAGTTTAACAATAAAAGCAGTTGGGGCGTATTTATAGCGTCCTATATGAGGATACGATCGGGGGATCGGACGGTTTAGAAAGCATATCCGTGTGTTTTTCGGTGTACGAATCTAACGGTAAATGAGGGCGTGAGTTGTGTTTTCTCGAGTAGGGTGAACGGCCAGGATGTGATCTTGAAAGGGAAGACGAGGATCGTGAAGATACAATACTCGTTTCCTATTGGTTGGAATTGCGATAAATCTGTGGCTTTTTTTTTTTTTTTTTTAAATTGCGTTTGTTTTTAATTTTGGGGGATTAAAGAATCAAACCGTGAAATGTGTGTTGGTTGGGGCTTTTACCCACTTTCAATTCAAGGCCTCTTCCGATTTTGAATTTGTCAACATATCAATAAAGTTAGGCTTGGGTTTATTATTTTTTGTTAGGGAAAACAGAATTTGCAAAAGATAAACCAATCAAATCATGCCATGTAGGATATATCCAGTTTTAGTACCTGTATTACAATATTTTTAAAACTATCCGTCAACTAAATAAAACATAATTTCTAAATCAAAGATCATAGGTGGAATTCTCACCCTCATATTTTTGTTAAAATAAATAAATAAATAAATAAAAACAAATTAGTATGGTGATAAGAAGTTATGATTTACAAATTTACAAACGACATTTGCATTTGACTTTATTTAAATTATACTATTTGTATAAAATTATAAGCTTTTTGTTATAATTGTAAATAATTTTGAAAAACAATGAAAAACTTTGATAGCACTAGATAAAAACTATAACATTGTATGATTTCATCTTGGAGGAGAACAACTTCATGAATTTTGAAAATGCTTTCTTATAATATTCCAATATCGAACAAATTTTTTTTTTTTTTTTTTGAGTTCAACAACATGTAGGAATACATGAATTCAAACTTATGGCTTTTTAGTCAGGAAGATATGTTTTTAACCAGTTGAATTATACTCGATTTGGCCAATATCGAACAAACGTAAGTTACAAGGAAGTTAAACTTCTTGAACTTTGTCACTTTTGTATAAGGGTCCTAGAAAGCGATTATACATTCCCGATTTGCCAACATCATTTGAAAGATGCCAATTTTGCAGGGTGGGGAGGGGGTGGGGAAGGGTTCCATTTCTCTACTTTTTTTTTTTTCCTGTTTTTTACAGAGAAATGAAAAGGAATTGACAAAATGAATCTTCAAGGCTCAAAAGAAACCTACAATAAATCATCACACTCTTATCTAACTAAACGGTAAACCCACCTTCAAACTTAAGGAAACCAATAGGTTGCACATGAACATTAAAATGGAACGCAACCAGCATCACACTACCAGTGTTTCGTAATTTTAGCTTCACAACAAACACCAATTTGTGATCCTACTGTAACTCTCAAGAGGCCAATTGGCGTTATGTTTCGCTTGTGAACTGACCTTGAAGGCAGCCTTTGAACTTGAATCCGGCTTTCACAATTTCTAGATTGTGATTATACTTCGTGGAAGTTAAATAAGTCAGCAACGTTTAGGTGCTTTGCAAGACGGCAAACTGCTGAGCTGATAACTCCAGAATTCGAAGAGACGGAGTCGGGAAGACAAGGCAGGCAAACAGGAAGGTCGCCATCTTCTGTAGTTCTGAAGAAAGATAGAACGGTTCGGCAGAATATGAATCTGCAGATTATGGAACAAAAGAAAAAGAACTGTTACTACATTTCCATGGCTAGAGCATTCCACATGATTCAGGCTTTTGTGTACATATAATAGTTGTATAAATAACATGAGCAACTTCAATGGAAAAATACCTGAGAATGAGGCGGCGTAAAAAACGATCACACAAAACTTGGGCCCAAACGATATTTAAGCTAGTTGATGTACAAAGAATTATTTCCCACTCAGAAAATGAGGAGGAGATGATGGTTTCAGCATCATTATAAACTTCCTATAAGTAAAACAAGTTGGATCAAATGGAAGTCCCGAACATATTTTAAGAGAACAAGAAGTTTCTGACTCTTATAATGGACTTACTAGATCCAAATTGGCTGAGGACAGGCCGACCATTTCACAAAACGCAGGCAGAGGTGCAGTCAAGAAAAAAGTAAACTGACTTCCGGATTGAATTGTATCAACATCTAAGGGATTCTTGAATACAGGCCTCAAAGGTGAAAGAAGTATGGCGGCAGTCTCTCCTCTCTCTGCACCGTGTAGTACCTGAAAATCAAATATTGTTTCCATGTGAGCAGTCAGATTGACTTGAGAGTAACAACATGACCGAGTAACCCACTTTATACGTAAGAACATTCAATGAGGTGAATTCTATGGTAGTCCTGCAAGATTTATGGTTGGTCAAATAAAATTCCATTACATAGGCAAAATGCAACATGGAAAATTGATAATTGAAGTGACTTCTTGAAGCATTGTATCTTTTTCCTCAAACATCTTTGTTGTATACAAGGAACAAATCAATCTAATGCATCTGATGGTCATGTCTATCTCATCTCATGGTCGAAGCCTCAGTAATCAAATAATAGAGCTGATACGATGACACTGAAGAAAATGAAAAATGTACACCTATCAAGAGGAAATTTAATTTCAATATAGCAGTGTGAAGCAAACCATTATGACCTGGCAACAATTGTAAAAGTTTTGACAAACCTGCCTTGAATGCATGGCTGTTGTTACTGTCAACTATCAAGAAAACAGGTCTACGTGTAAAAGGTATTATATCACCAGGATAAAGAACGTTTGGACCTGAACATTAAAGAAATGTTTTTCTTTAAGTCATCAATGGCATTGGAAACAGCAGAGTTGAAATGGTTGAATATCCTCATTATTCAATAGCAAAGACCATTGAAAGAGTATGAGAGGACTGTACCTCCATTACCCCTGTGCCCAAACCATAAATACTCATCATAAAGGTCACTTGATCCTGGTTTCTCACTCTGACAGGATTCAGGCAGAGCATTGCAATTTTCTCGTGAGTTCTGAGCGATGAATTTATTTTTCAGGGATTTTCTTGATTCCCCATGACTTGCGATTTGATTGACACTGTTTTGACAGCATTTCCCTGCACAAATTATCATTGAATCACCACAACCGGCAATAAATAAAAATAAAAATAAAAATAAAAAAATAAATCATTTTCACTTGAATCATTGATTATAGAAAGACATTAACCTGCTGCAGATAGATAAATCAGCATGATACTATCTGGAAGGAGGTCCTCACAAATTGTAGCCATGACCTGCTCACAAGCCAAGAAGCTCAATGGACAGTTCTTACTAAATAAAAGACGACAAAAGGGAAATAGCAGGCAGAGCAACCACACACTCTAACTGTCAAACATGATAAAGAGTAGACATTCTCAGAACGAAACCCTGTTCCGATTCAGAAATGGCTTGTTGTTCATTTTAATTAACTAATGGTGTAAAGATCTCAACTCAAAAAGTTTCATTTGCAATTCTCCAAAAGATATAGCGAGTGTCAAGTATTTGATAGTCGTTGGTGAGTTTGATTTGTACAGGGGTACTTTAGTATGTGGGTAGTTATAAGGGATAGATAGAGTTCATTGGAGGGAATCGTTAATTACTATTGGTTTGAGAGAGTGAAGTAGGCGCATGTTTGGGTATAAAACTTTGGGGAGAAATAGCCCTCTGGAAAGACTATCAACCTCTATATTTTCCTTTGCAAAACATGTACTGGTTCCTATTAAATTGGTATCATAACAATCGTTCTTGGGGATCTAGATCTTGGAACACAGGGTGAGAAGCTCAAATTGGGTCAACATAGGTTGAAGAAACTTGAAGACCAAGGGCTCAGAATCCACGTTGAAAGAGGGTGGCACAATTCAAAAAGGCCACATAATAAAGGTAAAGGTAGCACGAGAACTGCAACGAGCCAATCTTGAACAAATGAAAGCCACACCGAATGCCTATTTTATAGCTATAGAAGGTGGTGAAGCATAGATGATGATATGGCCAATTTTGATAGACGAAATTCCGAAGGAGAGGTTTTACCAACCGGTGAGTAGAAATCTGGGTGGCATTGGCTATATAATAGAACAGAATGTAATGGTAAAGAAGAAAAGGCTTATAGTTCAGGATGCTACTACATGGGCCTGAAATTCATGAGTGGGCTGAGAGAGTGACTGCATAAAGAGTCAAGACCCAAAAACCCATAGAATGAAAGGGCAATTTCCACTTTCAAACATAGATTTCAGGGAGTAGGAAAGAGGAAGCTCCAAATGGAGGATGGGAACCTAGAGAAGATGCACAGACACTATGCTTGCGTACCTTCCAAAGGTGTGAATGATTGAGAAATGCAAGTGACTTGTAACCAATTTAGACGAGCAATAAGACAATATCTTAATTTTGTATTCATTGCCTTGAGGACAAGGTGATACTTGGACAGCGGGTAGTAATAGGAATTAGAGTTTAATTAGCATGAGGGCATGAGAGTTAGTTGGTATATGGGTCTCTGTGAGACAGTAGATGTTTGTTGTTCATTAGAGGAATTGTTTTTTTTTCTTCCTTTGGGTAAGAAGTTTATTAGAGGAAATTGTTAATTGCCAGAACCATACATAATGGAAGAGGAAAGTGAGTAAGGTAGGTAAATAATTGAGAAAAGAACTGTGGGAGAAAATCCCTCTCTAGATGCTATCAACCTTTGTATTTTCCTTCCCTTTAGTACTGTGCATCAGTTCTATATTATACACATGCGAAGCTAATCCAAGCTTGCAAGCAGAACCAATTCAGAGCTTCACGGCCATGTGACAAGCTATGGGCATACCTTGTAACTAATTTAGACGAGCAATAAGACAATATCTGGAGATCAGAGCATCCGAAGAAATAAAATGCAGAAATTGCCCAACAAAAAAATTAAAAAGTTATCAACGCTCACTGAACAATGGAGAAAAAGGCTATAAATTGAATAAACTAAAAACTCTGCCATGCAATAGAAGCAGTAACAATTTCATGAATAAATCAAAACTTACAGCTATCAAATGAGTCACAGAAGGCCGATAGAGAATAGCTTTCTTTGGATTTGGAGGTAAAGATGGATCAGTAATATCCATAGCTAAGTTAATATCAATTATTCCAGACGCCCCAGAATGATCAATGGTAGCACCGTTTTCATTTGGTTCAACTGGATGCTTTTGGTAGAAGAAACCAGGCTCCCATTCTAGACATTGCAGCATTCTATAAGTGTCCAAAGTAATTTCCGCAAATTTAACCTGAAAGTAATAGTCCATGAAGTCGGTAAATTTTGTCAACATTCTTCTCATTCAAGATCAATATTTACTCTTGCGGTTGACCAAAAAAAATAATAGATAATTAATTCACCTCATTTCGGTGGTAGCTTGTCAAAACAGCATCTCGGAACTTAAGAACCCTCCTTGCATGGAAACGAGCCACAAATGGAAGGGATGACTGATGGGAATCAAATGGAACAGAGTAACGCAAAGGTCTGACATTTATTGTGACTGTTGCTACTTTCATGAAGCAGAAAATTTCTTGTACAACTAGCCTCCATTCTTTAAAGTCAGTACCCTAGAAGCAGTAGTTAAACTGTCTCAGTTATGCAAGTGAAAAGCTGTATTGATATGCTTTAAACACTTTTCTAGTGAAGAAGATATCTATACTTTCTAACCAGATGAAGTGAAATAAAAGAGAGCGCTCATTTATCGGATCAAGCAGGGGTATTAAAATCATTCTCATTCTTCAAAGATTACACATGAAACTCTGAGAAGTATGGATACAACCCACGTTTAAATCGAGAAAGTGCTGTAAAAGTAAGATATCCGGACAAATGTTAAATTCAGCGAACCGTGATTCTAATAATATTATGGAGACCTCATATTGATCTAAGCTGTCGTAATAAGAAAATCTCCCATATATCGTACATTGGTAAATTGAATTCCAAAGCCGCCCACAAGCCGGCATAAAAAAAAGTTAAAAAAATAAAATAGAATCCTTTACTGTTCGCATTTGTTGCGGGCGTGAGTAAATTTCTTAAGACGACCCTTACAGATATAAATAATTATCTAAGGGACATAAAAATGACAAATAGTGTAAGCATATCATAAATGTTTCTATACTTTGTTGGGTTGGGCAGGTGAGAAGAAACCAAAAGAAAGGGGAACAAAGATAAATTTTCTCTTCAATTCAACGAAAAGACAGTTGAGTTTTTAAATATTCTTTAGAATTATGATAAAGAAAGAAAAACAATCGAACAAATTAAGCTATGCAAGGTCTAGACAGCATTCTATCAGAAGCCAAACAAAGAAAGAAAGAAGCTGGATCATGAAAAAAAAAATCATTCTCCCAAAAATAAACAAGTTGTAAAAAAAGGTTTATCAGCAAACGGGAAACATTAAACACAATTCAAAATTTCAGTTATAATTATGGAGCAAATGAGAAATTACCCGAAAAACGGCCTTGCTATCTTCCACCAGAGCCTTCAATCGTTCCGCGAGGACCTGAACCGTGTCCGTACGATTCAAAAACAATGAAACAAGCAAAAACCTCGCATAAAACCTCAGTTCCTTGAACCTCGCTCCCAGATCCTTTCTTGAATTCTTCGATCCCTCGAAATAGCTTCGATTAAGAATCGCTTCGTAGAAGACATACGCCTCAATCAAAAACCTGGCCTCACTGGTTCTCATGTAATGACCAAAATAAAGCTGACCGATCCGGCTAGCGATCTCGCCAATTTCCCAGCGGTTAAGACCAGATTCAACAAGCTTCGTGCGGAATTCCTGCTGGAACTTCCATAGACGCATATAAGCCTTGAAAACCTTGTGAAAGTAGTGGTGGTTGTCAACATGGCCGTAAGCCGGGACGTCCTGGACCCTAGCGAACTTCCGGTTCGCGCTCTCGACCAGAGCTCGGAAGGTCTTCGCTACAGAGTCGTTGTCCGTCATTCCGGAGGTCTCAATTCCCAGACCGGCAGTCGCAATCTCCAGCTCTCATCGAACAAAACAGACTAATCGAAACAGCAAAGCAAACTATCAGAGAAAAAGAAAGAGAGCTTCCTTCAGCGAAAGAGTAAGAGAAAGTGTGCGCGCGCGCGTATGTCTATGTGCTTATACGATTCAGAGAAACAGAGAGAGAGAAGCTGAGCTGTTGGACTTTGCTTTGCTTGGGACTCGTGTGAAGTTTGGTTGTATATTGTGGCGTCATAAATCAGAACGCTTTTTCTCTTATAGCCTTCTTCTTCCCTTCGTCCTCCTCGAATTCCTTCTGCTTTTACTGTGTCGTCTGAAACTGAATTTGGATTGGAAATCCGGCGGAGAGGGGCCGGCAGTGGCAGGAATTTGGCGGCTATGGCGGAGAAAAGAGAAGGATGAGAGAACTGGAGTGGAG
>JAOANK020000070.1:129318-143525 GCA_026257165.2 Telfairia occidentalis | reverse complement strand
CTATAATTTCAAAAGTTTCAATTCAATATCTATAATTTAGTCAAATTTCAAAAGTAATCAATGTTATAATTGAATAACTTTTTTTTTTTTGTTGTGTAACAACGTACTGTATTAGATTTAGGTCATGTTTACTTCTCTTCCATTGGAATCAAGAAATGAGAATCTCTTTAATAGAATTTATCAAAATTAAGGAATGTGAGTCAAACGTGAGATCCACTACAAATTTGAGAATCACTCTCCAAAAAATGGACAATGATTCTCATTTCCTATATTTTTGTAATCATTATTTGTTTGATTCTGATTCTAGATGAGAGATATAACTTTAACCCATTGAACTATATTTGGTTTGATAATCAAATTCAAATTCGTAAAAGGATGGAAGTGAAGTTAAATTCAAACTATAGAAATTAAATTGAAAAATTTTAAATTATAAGAAGCAGTTGAAGGTTAGAAACTCGAGTCCGCACCTCTGCATGCCGTAAGTCAAATGGTTTGATGGTTTGTTTGTAGGTACAGTAAAATTGCAGGAAATTGAGATGAGGAAGAGCAAGCAGCAGCAGCAGCAACCGGATGGGATTAATAGTCGGAAACAGAAACTCGGTCCGAGTCCACTCAGAGAAATGGACGATCCCCAAGTTTGGGATTTAGAATACGAGGAAGGGGAAGAAGAAGAGGAGGAATACGAAGAGGAAGAGGAGGGAGGAGAAAAAGGAAGTCGGTCGGAGTCCACTCGCGGCGTCTCCACCGAGTCGACCCGCTGCTCTCACGGCGTCTCCACCGAGAGGAAAGGGAACGGAGAAGAGGAGTTGATAAAGTATATGTCGGAGAATCCGAGGTTCGGGAAGTTGCAGGCGGAGGAGAAGGACTTCTTCAGTGGCTCCATTCTCGACTCCATTACACAACATCTCTCTGCTCCCCAACCCCTTCTCAACAAATCCGCCTCCTTCAACCACCAAAAGTAAGTCCCCCCTGCTTTTTTTGAAATAAGAAAGAAAGCGTTATTCAAACGAAAGTCGTGAGTTTGTTAGTTATTACTCATTATTTATAGGAGTAAAAGGGAAGAGTTGGAAGAAAAGAGAGATGGAGATGGAGATGAAGAGAAGAGAGAGGTGGAAGATAATGGTAGGAAAAGTGGGAGATGCATTCCTTGGATGATATCGGCAAAGCAATCCAAGAAGCCTCACCAAAACTAGTCTTCACCCTTCATCTTTCCCAAACCACTTTCTTCTTTCTTCCAATTTTTTTACTAATTTCCTCAATCCACCTCTATTCAACATTAGTGCTATGTATTTTTGTGTTGTGAAGCTTTTTTTTTTTTTTTTAATGAAATATTTTAGGGATAGACCTCATGCTATGATATTATCCATTTTGGGCATAAGTTCTAATGATTTTATTTTTAGTTCATTCAAAAATGTCTTAGATCAATTAAGATGTTGTCTCTTATTTATATATTTACCATAATCCTCCTTTAGTCTAGTCAATATGGGACACTTTGATCGCATAGACAAAACTCAAGAGAGTATCTAACCTTCCCAACATCATACGATTGTAGCTTTTGCCTTGGGTTAGGACTTTAGGAAGGATATGGCACACTCTTTTTATTTTTCATTTGATTTTCTTGAATATTCTTAGTGTACCATATATATGAGATGATATAAATTCCAGTTTCAAAATATATATATATATATATGAGAGGATATAGTTTAAGATATATAACTTAAATGGGGTTTCTAGTTTGGTTAGGATTGAGAATTGTCTTGATTGTTAATATAATTTGTTTTGTAAATATTGCAAAGAGTTTTATCTAAATTGTTTATGTTGAATTGAGACATTTGAATGGAGATATTATTAAATGCCATTTGATTGTATAAGATTTTATCACGATAGTCTATTTATGATTTTCTTGTAAAAAAATAGATATAAATATATCACTTGGACGTGATCGTTTACAACTCCATCTTAAGGAACATTCAAATTCAAGAAGCAAAGTGGATTGATTTTATTTTAAAAAACCAAAATTTTAAACTGCCAATATGAATATTTTTTGAAACTTTGAATTATTTAGTTTCAAGAATCTAATTTTTGTTGGGGGTTGAATTGTACATCTCTTACCAAGAAAATCTTCAACTTGATTAGATAATTCATCGACTATCAGCATATTAGTTGTTAGGAGAAATAAAAGTCCAACTAAATGGCCTAAGACTTATTTTTAGGCAAACTACAAACAAATCAAATATCACAAGAATAACAAACTGAAAGTAAATGAATTCAGGGATAGAGACTTGACATTGAGGGTTTATACTAGTTTACTTCGACAATAAAAGAGCTACATCCAGTTCTGCAATGCATGTTCTACTAAATCAGCTGAAGATTATAATAAGAAAACACAATCAAATCTCGCTATACAATTTTGTTCTTAGTGTTCTTGGTTAGCAAAACCAGAATAAAAGAACATTTATTTTCGGATGTTTTCTCTCTAAGAAATCCACACAAAATAACCTAAAGAACATTACATATTTATAGGAATTCAAAACGACCAGGGCGAATTGCTATAGAAATCGAGGTAGCATCGAGATGCTGTAAGTAGTTTCTCGACGCTACGAAGTCTCGTGGTCTTCATTAGCGTCAGTGTCGAGACGCTGCCGTCTCGACAAAATGGCACTGCAATATTGACAGCGTTGAGATGCTTTCCCTAGTGACTCGATACTGTCTTTTAGACAACATAATTTCCAACTTTAAAAATTCTTCCTCGATCCATCTTCTTCAATCCTTGTACAACGATTCTCCACGAACGAAGCTCAATTGATGAATTGGGCTCCACAACCCAATATTAGTTCTTCGTGAAGCTAGAGCAATTGTCATGATTGAATCAATGCAAGTTTGACTCGACCTTTTCACCTTCCTTTCTTAAAGGAAGGGAAAGAGTTTTATAGGCCTCCTTAATATTCTTTCGATTGATAGTATCATATATTCTAGGAAAGTTTTTTGGGAGCTCAATTGTCCCTTCACTAGAGAAATCCTTAATGGGGGCAAATCCCATGAGATTGAAAGCAAAGACAAGACATTACATTGTGTCTGCAAACTTAATACATAGAGGTGAAAATTAAATCTATCAAGCACGATAACTTGTCGACTTGGGTCCATCTTCCAAGCACCTTCCCAAAAATTTCTATGGGTTTAAATTTTATTTAGGTCCCTAAACTTTCATGTTTGTTTTATTTTGGTTTCTAAACTTTTAAAATGTCTATTTTAGTCCTTAAACTTTCAGATTTGTTCTATTTTGGTCCCTAAAATTTCGAAATGTGCATTTTAGTCTTTGAACTTATAAAAAACAATCATCCTCGTCCTTGGTAAACAATTTTGTCTTCTAATATTTATTTGTTTGATGCTCATCTTTAATTTATGTGACTTAAATACTTGCCCACATTGACATGTTTATTCATATATTTGAAGTTCTATTATTGATTTGTTAAAAATAAAATAAAGATATGAACCAAAATGGTTACTTTTTGAAAGTTTAAAGACTAAAATGAACATTTTGAAAGTTGAGAGACTAAAATGGAACAAACGTGAAAGTTTAAGGATCAAAATAAACCTTTTAAAAGTTTAGGGACTAAAATGAAACAAACTTAAAAATATGATTTAAACAATTTCTATTTCATCATCGCACAGTCAAATCATATATCATTCTTTCTTTTGATAGCAAAACTGAACTCAAATCATTTCCTCAATTTAAGAGAGCAATCCTGAGTTAAACTCCAAGTTTAGTTCATTTCCTCAATTCTAGAGAGCAATCCTAAGTTAAACTACAAGTTTAGTTCATGAACTTTTAATTTTGTGTCAAAATAGATTCCAAAACTTTTAAAAAAATGTCAAATAGGTCATAAACTTTCAATCTTGTGTTTGATGAGTCTCCATACTTTCAATTTTATATTCAATAAATCTTGAACTTTCAATTTTGCATCTGATAAATCTTTTACTTCATCGATAATTTTTAAAATACACGAATTAATTAAATACGAAATGTAAAATTTAATGATTCTATTAGATACAAAATTCAATTTTATATAATAAATTCATTAATTTTAAAAATGTTGAATATGCCAATAACCTATTAGATATAAAATTAAAAGTTCAAAAATTTATTAGACACTTATAAAATTTAATGAGATGTTAAACATAATTGAACATAACAATTTAAGAATTTATTTGACATAAATTTGAAAGTTGAAGTAAAAAAATTATAATTTTAATGTAGTAATTCAAATTCTAATTCTCAGCAACCAAGTAGGGGGATTTTACCGTTATACCCACCCACCCACGACCGCGAGGCATATACAGTTTGATTAGTCTTGATCAAAATTTTCATCAACGTGATGTGATGAAGGGGTGCACCAAGCCTACTGTGAGTGCACAAACACGAAATTTATATCTCTCGAAACAATTTCAGCCATTAGATAGGAAAGCAATAATCTCAACCGTTGATGATAAAAATTTTCAAAATGGACAAGATCCGCAACTGGCGCGTGGAGTTGTCTCGCGTTCATATCAAGCAAAGCTAAAGGGATTTTTAAAACCAAAAAGTCAACCTCCGACAATTCCTTGCATCGGATCTGCTAATTTCCAATTCTATTCTTTTTTTTTAAAAAAAAAAACTTTTCTTTAGCTGTTTCACATGCACACACACCCACACACACAATAAAAAAAATTTCTCTTTTTTAAAAAATGTAGGCCAAATTTCTAATCAAGATGAATAAGGGTTTTAGGAAGTACATTTTAATTTCCAAAATGAGCCGTTCTAACCACCTTTTTCTACCTTTGGTAAATAATAATAAACTTTCCGCCAAGGAATAATTACACTGCAAATATTATTTTATTTTGGCACCAATCATAAAAAATAGCCTATAAATTGATCTAGTAAACTAAAACTTTGATTTTATTAGATAACAAAGTAAGAAAACTTCACTTCATAACATACTTTAATATATACTTGAATGTGGCAACTTTTCATTTTCTTCCAATATAACATAAGTTTGATTTTATTTAGTGTGCATTACATTACATTTAAGTTTAATTTTGATTCAGATTATGCTATTTTTTTTTAATATTTGTATATACATATTTATTTTTTGTCATTTATGTAAATACATCTAAAGTAACACATCAATTAAAAGGAAATTATTTATTTTTTAGTTCAACATGTGAGGTAGAGATTCGAACTCATAGTCTTTTAGTCGAAGACATATGCTTTAAACCAGTTGAGCTATGCTCGATTTGATTTAAAATGGATTTTTTTTTTTTTTAAAAAGTTCAACATGTGAAAATAAGATTCGAATTCATGACTTTTTGGTCAAGAGATATGACTTAGCTCAATTTAACCTAAAATGAAATTAAATTGTTATCTAACATGTCTATAATTTCATAAATTGAAGGACTCAACATCAATGATCCTACGGGTTAATCAATATATTCATAATACCATAAAACATATATAATAAAAAATAAAAAAAAAGGTGGTGAGAGCGGAAGTGAAGGGGGAAGAGCACGTTGTTCCATTAATGCTTCACATTCACAGATGGCAGCACAGAAATCGAAGTTCCTGAAAGTGCTTTTAAAATGTGGTCCAAATAATCTGGTTTTCGTCATTTTGATCATCTCCTTATTGTTGGGTCCTTAATTATGGTTATGGTTATGGGTGGTGCTAATGCTTTTTGGGTATTGATTATTGGTGTTGGCGTTGTGGCGCTAGCCTCGGCGCAGCCTCTGCAGAAGCCCTTCCTCGTCAATGGCTGTGTCTATTGCGACACTTGTCGCTGTGGCTTTGAGACCAACGCCTCCACTCCCATTTCTGGTTCTCTTTCTCTCCTTTTCATTTTACCCATTTTTCTTCTCAATTATCACTTCCCATGCGAACTATTTTCAGATTCCATCCATTCTGTTTACTGCTAACTTTTTATTTTGTATGTGATATTTTAGATATAAGGATTGTTTGTTTTGTTAACAAGATTTTTATTTTATGGAAGCTATTTAACTTGAGTTGTTCTTAGAAGGGTTTAAAATCATTGATGGTTTTAAAAAGGTTTTTATAAACCAATTGATGAAATTGACCAACTGCCAGGGTTGATTTGGTCCAAATCTAGGAGAGTAAGTGAGATCAACGACTTGAGGAGAAATCATTGAAGGAGTTTTCTGGAATAATGTGGTTGACGGTTTTGTATCGAAATTAAAATTTATGGTTTAACCATGCATCCAACGGTTTAGACAGTGACTGTCACTTGAGAGGGTTGAGTTGTCTTGTATAAGAGACAACGAACCTCGAATGACATTGTCTACTTTGAATATAAGCACTTATGACTTTATTTTTTGTTCCATCTAAAAGACCCATGTCATTAGAGATGTTGTCATTCACTTATGTATGTATCATATCTTCTTCTTGTCTAGTCAATATGATCAGTAATCCTAACTTCTTTTTTTTTTTTTAATGTCAATCGATCAATTGGAAAATAACTTTTTGGCCACATCGGTTAACCGAAATGGACAGTTGGCTGATAGACAGTGGTTTGATCAACTATTTAGAGTTGGAATAATAGATCTACCTCTATCTAGCAAGTAATAACCCACCTATACATAGAATGGAAGTTGATGTATATAATGGTGTTAGTTTGGAAACTGAAAATGACATGAAATAGGTGCAAGAGTGAGACTAGAGTGCAGAGACAGAGCGAAATGGGTGTTGAAGTTCAGCAAAGAAGCTATCACAAACTCCCAAGGAAAATACGCCATTGTTGTGAGTGAAGACCATAAAGACGAGAGCTGCAAGATGATTCTTGTGAGCAGCCCTCACCAGAGCTGCAACGAACCTGACCGTGGCCGCAGCAGCGCCACCGTCATTCTCACCAATAACAACGGCCTCACTAACAACATTCGCTATGCCAATGCCATGGGCTTCTTAATCCAACGCCCTCTTGCGTTCTGCCCCTCTCTTCTCAAACAATATCTCGACTATGACGAAGCCTTGTAAAATTCACATTTCTAATTTCACCCCTACTCCCTTTATCCATCTACAAAACCTTGCATTTTCAGCATTTCATTTACCTTATATTCTATGTTGTTTTTTGTTGTACTTTGGACAATGGATCATGTTTTAATTTGATTAATCACTTGTTGATTATTAGCATTTCCTTTGCAAGTATGTATTTGTGGATAAATATCTCAAGTTGTGACGTAGGAGGCAGCTGAGTTCCAATTCTAAGGAGGTAACTCTCAATGCCGCTTCGGAGGTCAGCCACCTCAGTAGGAGGCCGACTTCAGCTCAAACTGGCCCTACATCAAACACGCTCCCAAAAATCTCGCTGCCACACACCTAGGGTAAAATTGAAGTTACGCTAATTAGTGCGACGTGGCTTGCGAAGTAAGAGTCAATCTCAAAGCATCCATTGCACTATTTACTCCCAAATGGGCTCTGTCTACCCAAGGATTCATTGTATAAATACCAAAATCAATCCTAATGGGAGGTACACGTGATTATTCTACTCGAATCTTAGAGAACATCAAATACTTGACTTGAGCGACCAAGCACGATATTAAATATATAATAGATGTTAGTAACAAAATTCAGTTCAACACTACTACTATTGATCATGATAATTATTATGGAAGAAGAAGAAATGAAACCCAACCCAACCCGACGCAAGTCGGGTGCCTTCTACGGTTCTACCCCTAAAAAGAAAAGCCAAAATGAAAGATAGGAAGAAAACAAAACTCAACTTGTGTTTCTTGGTTTCACTTTCACTTCAAAACTAGACTGATAGTTCATTCATTCTTGGGTCCACTCATAACTCAAATCCCAAATGGATGTGGCATCTTGATGGCACCCCAAATCCTGGGCCGGACTCGCATTCAAATCCATAACCTCTCCATGCATCTCAAACGCCTCGTCCACCGCCGCCTCTCCCACCCTGCCCTTCCAGTATCCGCTCCCGTAATCCTCCACCGTGCTGCTCCCGGACACATCCCCGGCGTCGTCGATCCGCGCCTCGTCGCTGTTCGGATCCGCCTTCGACAGCTCCCAGTTCATCCACTCCACCACGCTCTTCAGGTGCGTGTCGATCGTTTGCTCGTCCGAAAATTGCCCCACCCCCTCGTTTCTGTAAAAACACTGCGTTTCGTGCTCTGTTCTCGTGTTCTTGTCCAAGAATCCCAACGCCAACACGCTCTGTGGGCACATTTGATTCTGACAAGCATACAGCGCCGAATCGCCGAACCATTCTTCTCGATCGAACGAACATTTACGTTTCTCTTTCCCCCTTGAATTTGTTCCCCCAATTAATTCCAGAATCTCACCTGGGTCTAGTTCGGCTCTGTTTTCATCCCCCTTTTCTTCTGATGTGATTTTCAGTTTGCTTTTGGTCAATTCGATGAGGGCTTCTTCTTGATTCACGACCTTAGCCCAAGTAAGCGTCTCTTTGGCCGTCATTTTCGCCTGTAAGTTCTTCGATTGCCGGACCAATTTCCTCATGTTGTCCAAATCAGGGGACATGTGTTTAATCACCGCTGCTAGAACGCTTATTTTCCACGCCTTTTTGAGATCGTGGGGCTTTTTATACGGCGGAACGCCGTGTCCACCGGCGGCGCCTTGCTCCCCCCACCAAAACTCCTTCCCGGTCGGCCACCACGGCGGCGCTAGGCCCTTCTCCAGCGGGAATTTCCTCTGCGGCGGAATACAGTGCTGCATCAGAGCAGAGAGAATCGAGCCCAACGTTGTGTCCTGCAAATCGTGAAGTAAGTGCAAGAACGACGCCGGATCGAGGCCCGTCTCTTCGATTACTTTCGGAAGGAATTTGGTTATGGCGACGGGTGCATCTTGTTCGAAGTGGACGTCGTCCCGCCACCACTCACGGAGGCTCTCGGAGGAGCCGGTGACCGGTTTCCCCTTTTCCGACACAATCCCATAAACAAACCCCTGGGCCTTACAAGCTTCCATGATCTTATCCATGTACTTGAGGATGGAATCTTGGGCTCTGGCCATTTTCTTCCGGCGAGAAGCTTCTTCTCTGGCTGCCGATTCAGGCTCTTCGTTATCACGAGTCTCCTTCATCTTCTTCAACCTCTGTCTGTCTTTCCACATTCGTTTCTTGAGATCATCGTAGCTAATTTTCTCCTCTTCTCCTTCCTCCTCTTGTTCTTCTTCTTCTTTTTCATGAAATTCCTCTTCTTCCACCTCCCCATCACATCCGATTTCCCCATGGAAGTCCACCATCATTTCGAAAAAGACTTTTTGGCAACGGCTTTATTGAGTTTTCAGATTCGATGTATTGGGTCATTTGTTGAAACGGTTATATATATACATATGCGCAAAGAAATGGGAATGGCGGTGGTTGGTTGAGGGCATGGGATTTTGAGGACAAAGTTGGCATTCACGAGGACTGAAAGTTGACATTGGAGTTTTTTGACAGAAATGAAACAAAGGAAACAGAGGAAGGTGTTGTAATATTTGCATGTTGGACACTTGTACCATTACATTACATCACCAACTTCTTTATTCAATTTCTTAATCCCAAACCATATCTTTTTCTATCTTTGCCTCGTTTAAGATGTGTTCCCCAACATACTTTTCAGTTCTCCATCGAATTTTCTTTTTAAGTAACTCTATTTCTTAGCAAGCATGTATTTTATGTATTTTTTTTACCTCAATGTATTTTTTTGCTACTAACCATTTTAAACATATCCTCTTTAGGCTAATATAATGTAAAATTATTTTAATATTTGTATACTCCTTTGGTTAGTAAATGTTAAATGTGGTTCATGATAAGCTAACATCACATACGAAAAAGAATTAGGTCATTATAAGAGATGAAAAAATAACTTTTCTTTTTGGTCAAATTCTTAAAACTTTCTTAGGTAGGTTATTATTATTTTTTTTAGTTTAATAATTGTTGGATCGGGAATTGAACTATCGACCTTTGCGATAGTGTAGTAAATATTTTATCTACTGAGTTATGTTTAAATTAGCTTCTTAAGTAAATTAATTCTTCCTTTAAATTTAAAGAATATAATTGAAAAATGTTAAGAAGTTTGTCCTCTCTTCTGGCCTCTGGCTTTGCTTTTCCATTTCTCTTCTTCCCCTTCATCTGAAATAAAATTTTAAGAAAAAGAGAAAGAAAATAAACAATTTTCCAGCTTTCCATGGAGTCGGGTTCTAACTTAATAACGACTGAATAGCCTTAACTCTCTTTTTTGTTTTGATTTGTATTATTATTGATATTGAATAGGGCCGAGTTCTTGAGGGTTAATTGAAACTTTTGGCGACACTGAAGACCTAAGTTAGTTAGTTGTAGCGTAGTGATCTTTTTTCTTTTCGAGCGGTGTAAATTATTGTTTTTTACTTACTTTCAAAACTCAATTTTTTGGATTTTTTTAGGGGTGAAAAGACTTCACGGCCTATTTTTAAAACTTTCTGATTCTTCTGAAAATGAAAAATCCTCGAACAACCTTATCTCTTTTTCTACTTCTTGTGTTTCCTCCTACTCTTGACCTCTCTCTTCTTAGTGACTCTAGCGAGTTAGCCATCTTACTCTGATGAGTTTGTCTCTTACTCCTACGAGTTCCAATGACAAGTATTTTTTTCCCTTTGTCTCCTATAGATTTTTTGGGTAAGTCCTTATCTTTCTTCTTTTCACCTATTTTATATAATTGGATTTTTTCTTCTAATTTCTTTTACTTTGGTTGAAGTCTTCAAATGTTTGGTTTTGGTTGATAATTTGATTCTTTTGGTGATAGATGAATTTTAATTTTACAAGGAATTACGAGAAGTTGCAAGAAAAAAAATTAAATAGTCATTTAACTATTTTTTTTATCTCTTTTACCTTATTTGAAGTAATTTGGAATATATTTTTGCTATTGAATGCCTTGTGATTTTTATGGGTTATAGCTTAATTTTGATTTTGCAAGTAATTACGAGAAATTGCAATGAAAAATAAATAAATTAAAATGACCCCTTGACTTAGATTTTTTTTTGGTTGTTTTGATATATTTTACTTTATCTAATTTAAAGTTATTTGAGACATTTTTTTGCTATTATATGACTTTGGAGTTGTAGTTTTTACGAGTGATAGCTTACTTTTGCCTTTGCAAGTAGTTGCGAGAAATTTTTTTTTTTTTAAAATGATCACTTGACTTATATTTTTTTTATTGTTTTGATAAATTTTACATTATTTGAAGTTATTTGGAATATGTTTTTGTTATTATATAATTTTGGAGTTACAATTTTGATGAGTGATAGCTTATTTTTGGCTTGGCAAGTAGTTGCGAGAAAAAAAAAAAGAATTTAAAATGGTCACTTAGACTTAGTTTTGTTGCTGTTGTTCTGATATATTTTACTTTATTTGGAATTATTTGGAACATGTTTTTACTATTATATGACTTTAGAGTTGTAGTTTTTATGAACGATAGTTTATTTTTTACTTTGCAAGTAGTTGCGATAAGTTGTGAGGAAAAAAAACAAAATTTAAAACGATCACTTGACTTCTATATATATTATATCTATATATATTGTTTTGATATATTTTATTTTATTTGAATTTATTTGGAACACGTTTATGCTATTATAAGACTTTGGAATTGTAGTTTTTATGAGTGATAGCTTATTTTTTGCTTGGCAAGTAATCGCAAGAAGTTGCGAGAAAAAAAAAACATAATTTAAAATGGTCACTTGACATATATTTTTTTTTATTGGTATGATATATTTTAGTTTAAACCTTGCGTTTTTTTCCTTTTCTTTTGATCTATTTTACTTTATTTTTCTCGAAATTAAAGATTCTAAGAGATATTCAAAAAATGACTCTAGTTCTTTTTTTCGTTCGCTACAATGAAGTATGAAACATTAAACAAACATGGAATGAAGAAGGCGTATTGTTGTACATAAAGAAATACATGTTCTCTTGACTGAACTTATATAATTAACACCAATTACAACATGTTGCTACAAATTAACAAAATACAAGTTTAAAGGTACCTTAAAACAAATAGATGTTCTAAATAACTTCAACTAAATGAAAACAACATAAACAAATAAATAAATAAAAAGGCAAAACATCATTTTAAATTATGTGTTTTTTTTCTCACAACTTCTCGCAAAGCCAAAATCTTGCTAATAACCATCAAAACACAACTTAAAAGAAACTTCAATTGCAAAGAGATGATCCAAATGACTTCAAATGAAACAAATGAGATCAAAAGAAAAGAAAAATGCAAAAAAAATCCTCATTTTACATTCTATATTTTTTCTTGCAACTTCTCGCAATGCCTAAATCTAGCTAATAAACATCAAAACACAATTTCAAATAAACCTCAATAACAAAGAGATGTTCTAAATGATTTTAAATAAAGTAAGCAAGATCACCAAAATAATAATAATAATAATAATAATAAAGGCAAAACATCATTTTACTTGTTTTTTTTTTCTCACAACTTCTCGCAAAACCAAGATCTTACTAATAACCATCAAAACACAACTTCAAAGAAATCTCAATGGCAAAGAGATGATCTGAATGACTTCAAAGGAAGCAAATGAGATCAAAAGAAGAAAAAAAAATGCAAGAAAAATCCTCATTTTACATTTTTTTTTTCTGCAACTTCTCGCAATGCCTAAATCCAGCTAATAAGCATCAAAACACAATTTTTAAATAAAACTTAATTACAAAGATGTTTCAAAAGACTTCAAATAAAGTAAACAAGATCAAGAAAAAAAGAAAAAAAAAAGAAAAGACAAAGCATCATTTTACATTCTTTATTTTTTTTCTCGCAACTTCTTGCAACTTTTCGTAAAATCAAAATCTTGCTAATAACCATCAAGAAAAATTCTCATTCCTCATTTGGCATTCTATCTTTTTTCTCGCAACTTCTCACAATGCTTAAATCTAATTAATCAGCATCAAAACACAATTTTAAAGTCATTTTCTAGCAACCAAATACTCCATATGGCTTGAAATAAAATAAAAGAATCAAAAGAAAAAAAAATATATTCAAGAAAGATGACTATTTTACATTATATGTATTTTTTTTTCCTGCAATGCCAAAGTCAAACTAAGAAGAATAAAGCTCCATCTACAAAGAAGAAAACGTAAAGAAGAAAAAGAAAAATAAGGTAAATAACTAAAACTCAATCGCAGTTGTCGCCTTAGTTCGCAAGAGTCGCAGTCGTTATCGCCTTATTTCATTAGAGTCGTTGTAGTCGTCACCTCAGTTTGCTGGAGTCGTAGTCGTATGGTCTGCCAGAATCACAGTCGACTTAGTTCGCCGAAGTCGCAGTCGGAGGGAGGGGGAATGCATCTATACTGGAGTGACTTCAATCATTTGTTAAAAAAAAAATTGGGAAGAAAGGATGAATTCTTAAAAAAGGGCAAGTTTATCCTTCCACATCTAAAAGGGGGCCTAAGACTATCAACAATAAACAAATCCTAAAATTGTTTCAAGTTTAATTTTTTTTTTTTTTTTTTGTCTTCTTTTTCCAAATTTCCCAAGTTAATTTTAGTAAGTTCTTTCACTTTTTTGTTTCTAACAGGTTTTTTGGGTGGTTTTGATATTATATTTGTTTTCAATAAGTTCTTCATATTATTTGTACTTTCACTATTTCTCTCTTAAGAAATAAGGCTGAATTTTGTATGACTTTGAAGGTGAAAATTTGTTTCAAGGTTATGTTTGAGAACCAAGAGTAAGTAGATGTTTATGACCAAAAATATTTTTCACTCAAAATTTTTATGTTTGTAAGTAAACTAAACCACGTATTTGGAGAAAAAGTCGACGGGGTATTATGTGAGAAGCATTTGTAAGGAAATATTTATAGAGTAATTTTGCCTCAATTGTTTGTTTTACATGTGCAGAATCAAATATCAAAATAATTAATTATTAAATAGCTAAAAGCACTCATGTACAAAAGGTTGTTCCCAATTATGTGTATTCTAAAAATTTTTTAACATTTAATTTTCAAGAGTACCCATATATAGGAGAAGGGAAAAAAAAAACCTTCATTTAAAAGCATGCATGAACATGTGCTTCTATTCTTAGTCAACAATAGAGCAAGGTAGCATTTTTACTTTCAAAAATCAATAATCAAAAGTTGAAACTCACCTTAGAAGAAAGGGAGTTTTTATTTTAATATTGTCGTTTATAAAAAAAATTTCTAAAATATTGTAGATACAAAACTTATT
>JAOANK020000070.1:44150-57865 GCA_026257165.2 Telfairia occidentalis | reverse complement strand
TGGAGAAGATTTTGCAATAGAAGATTTCCTTTTATGTTATTTTATTTTATTTTTATTTTTAAATATACCATATAAACGGATGGATAGAAAAGTAATTTCAAAATAATTTTTTAATTCTAAATTTGGGTTTCTAGACATTTGTGTAAATATTATTATAGATGAACTTTTGTGAAATCAAGCCTCTAAAATAGGCCGGCTATGTAGTTATTCCTAAAACAAATCCACGTGAGGCATCAGACGAAGCCGCATGCCGTGACAAAGTATTGATCCAACCAAAAGAAACTTTCACAGTTGGGCCATCTCTTCATGAGGAGCCCATTCGGCATCCACCGACCACCCCAACAATTGATGGTTCCTCCAACAATTGGAATTTCGGAATCAACCCACGGACACAACACCACTCAAAAGGCCGAAGTCAATTTTGTGTGCAACACCTGGGGAGCGCTCAACCAAAAATTTCATCCATTTCCAAATGGAGATAATTGTACATTGAAAGCTCGAAATAATATCTCAAAAACCCCAAACCAGGGGGAGATAAGCCAACACATGGGCTTAAAGTTCGTTCTTAGAAAAGATTGGATCGGCTGAACCAGGACACAGAAGGGAAGGATATGCCCCTGCATTCGGTTTCAAAGACTGAGAAGAAAAGAAAATTCAAACATGAGGAAAAGGACGAAAATTCAAACAAGAAGAAAAGTAGAATGGTTGACCAGTTTTGTATGGAGTTTTCAACAATGAGTCTGCAGAGCAAGCCCGCCGACCACAATGACTGTATTAAGCCGAAATGTTAGGCTGCGAGAAACCCCCAAACATTTAAAAGCACTAGGAGAGCTAGTGCAGGAGCGAAAACCCAGAGTAGAAACAAAAGGAAAACACAAGAGAATGTGCAGTCTCAAGGACAGGCTTCATTTCACCAACATGCTTGTGGTGGACAGATCTTTCTGAGCCACGGGCTTCTATGGTGAGCCAAACCATGTAGATAAGCACCTCCCATGGACGTTGCTTCAACGACTTAAAGATGTCAATGATCTCCCGTGGCTAGTTATGGCCAATTTCAATGTCATACTTGGGATGAGAAAGAAGGAGGACGACCACATTGCAACTCTGAGAGTCGTGATTTCTAGAAGTCCCTATATGATTGTGGCCTACAAGACTTGGGCTTTCAAAGGAGTAAATTTACCTGGAAGAATAACCAACCTGGCACAACTTTCATCAGAAAAAGGCTGGATATGCGTTGGAAATAGTAATCTTTCTCTTCTTTTCAATTACATTGGAATCACTCATTTAAATTTTTTATGCTCTGATCACAGGGTTATAGAGGCTTGTCTTCATGTTGGCCCTTACAGACATCGTGACCGGCGCACCAAACGATTTCGTTTTAAAGGAGTATGGACTAGGTTTGAGGAATGTGAACAAATAGTACAAACAGGATGGACTCAGACTAGCCAAGACGTGAACAGTGCTGATCTAGACACAAAATTGGCAAGTGTCACAGATGCACTCCTCAAATGGGGGAAGACAAAGAAAGGAAATTACAAACGACAACTAAAAGCCTCCAAAAGGCGCATTGAAACACTTTTAGAACACCGACTAGGGGTAACGAAACTCATACAAGTGCGCCTGGAAGATAGGAAAATAGAAGAAATCCAAATGAATGAGGAGATCTACTGGAAACAACGGTCGTAAGAAGAATGATTGCAGTGGGGCTACTGAAATACAAAATGGTTTCACAATAAAGTGACCCAAAGGAGAAAAAAGAACAAAATTTCCACATTCAAGATGCAACCGGCAACTAGATGGAAGATAGTGCAAAAATAGAACAAGTTTTTCTTAATTATTATGTTGAACTTTTTAACAATTCCTCTATGGATGTGCTGGCTCTTGAAGAGATTTCAGCAGCCACCACCCCAGTCTAGAGTGATGCCATGAACATCATGTTAGATCATGATTTTACAGCAATGAAGGCTTAGAATGCAGTCAAGCAGATAAGACCAACAAAAGCACTAGGTCTTGACGAGCTACAGACACTATTTTATCAAAAGTATTGGCACATTGTTGGGAGGGATGTCACCCAGGCTTGCCTTAGTTGCCTCAATGAAAAAATAATGCCAGGCAAGCTCAATCACATAATAATTGTCTTCATCCCAAAGTGCAAAAATTCAACTACAGTGACTGATTTCCATCCTATTAGTCTGTTCAATGTTTTTTATAAGATAATATCTAAAGTTATTGCAAATGGACTAAAGTGCACTCTTGACTCTATAATTTCTAAAAAACCAAAGTGCGTTTATACCTGGTCGTCTTATCGCTGATAATGTTATTGTTGGTTATGAATATCGTCATCATATTAGGATTTTTAAGGCCAAAAAAGGCTTTGCATCTCTGAAACTTGATATGAATAAGGCTTACGATAGGGTTGACTAGGCTTTTCTACGATGTGTGATGATTATAATGGGATTTAGCTGTAATTGAGTTGATAGAATTGCCATGTGTTTGGAATTTGTCTCTTTTTCTCACTACATAAATGGTGAAAATTCGGCTTCTTTCCGGCCCAGAAGAGGTTTAAGGCGAGGGGACTCTCTATCTCTCTACCTTTTCCTCATCTGTGCTAAAGGATTAAAGGGTTATCGAATCTTCTCAAGTGGTTGAAACAAATAGAATGTTATCTGGTTTAAGAATTACGAGATAAGCTGCTACTATCTCTCATTTGTTCTTTGCAGATGATAACCTTTTATTTCTTAAGGCCAATATGGAGGAGTTTATGGAGATTCAACGAACAATGTATGTAAGGGCTTCAGGACAATTGATAAATTTTGACAAATCAGTGGTGGCTTTTGGCAAGAGGGTTCCAGAGATCGAAAAATGTAGCCGTGCAGAAATTCTTTCCAAGTGCGTGTTGTGAAGGATCATGGTCGATACTTAGGCGTGCCTTCTACCATCTCAACGAATAAAAAGGAATCTTTAAATTACATTAAAGAGAAGGTAACAAAAATTCTCCATGGTTGGACAGGCAAGTTATTTTTGTAGTTTGGGAAAGAAATCCTAATTAAGGCTGTAGCGCAAGCAGTCCCCACATATACGTTGAGTTGTTTCAAATTGCTAACAGTTGCTGTCAGAACCTCAATCGCATCATGGCCAATTTTGGGTGGGTAGTTCGAAACAAGGACACAAGCTTCATTGGGTCAGCTGGAAGCAAATGACAAAACCAAAGGATAGGGGTGGATTGGGTTTCAAGACATTCGACAATTCAACTAACCCTTGCTTGCTAAGCACTCTTGGCGGATTTTCAAGCCCCCAAATTTCCTTTTAATCCAAACTCTGCAAACAAAATATTTTTCAAATGAGCATTTTTTAAAAGCAAAGTTAGGATCTCGACCCTCTTATGTTTGGCGAAGTATCCTTTGAGGTCATGAATTGGCAATGAAAGAAGGTCGTTGAAGGATATGTAGTGGAAACTCAATCCGAATTTACGATGACTAGTGGCTACCAAGAGAAAAAACTTTCGAGACTTTATCTGCCTAGCAATCTTTTACGTTTGATACGGTCTCTGGTTTGATCAATGACGAGAGTGGTTGGAAAATAGAGCTCGTACGAGACATCTTTACTATGGATGATGCTAATCTAATTCTTAGCATCCATGTGAGTGCAAATCCACCAGAAGACTCTTTATGTGGCACTATGACAAGCGAGGTTTATATTTCTGTTAAGAGTGGCTACAAAGTAGCCATGAATGATGGGAACTTTATGAAAATGTTGACAGGTGTAGCTAAAGGTCCACGGTGGACACACTTATGGAAACTTAACCTCCAAGGAAAAGTTAAAATCTTTGCTTAACGTGTTTGTTTAAATACCCTCCCTACAAAGCTCAACCTTTGCAGGAAAAAAGTAGTGAATGATGGAATCTGTCCACTTTGTAGCAACTAGCAAGAGAGTAGAATCTGAACTCCATGCTTTGTGGGCTTGCAAGAAAGTTAGAGGACATTGGGCGAGTTGGAGTCCGATGGTGCCTCTTCTGCACGACTCTTACGTTACTTTTCTTTCCCTTTTTTGTAGGGAAATTGAGGGGCTACAAAGGGACGAGCTAGAGGCGTTCACGATCATCCTCCAGACACTTTCGAACAATCGTAACAAGATGGTTTTCAACAAGTCCCAAGTTAATCTCGAAGATTCAATCCACAAAGTGCTAAACTACATCAAAGAATGGAAGGGAAGATACAAGCATGACTCACCCAACCAACACTCACCTTATCAATGTACCCGATGATGTGAAGTGGCGACGCCCAGAGCCACCCACCTACAAACTCAATACAGATGTAGCATGTCTTGACAGACAAGTTGGTTTTGGGATAGTTGTTCGTGATGTACAGGGGAAGGTATTGATGGCAACAGCGAAAGCATAAATGCTCTATGGAACTGTTGAGCTAGCTGAGACAATGACGCTTGAGGAAGGCATACATAGAGTCATTGAAGCGGGAATCAGACCTTTCTAGGTAGAAATTAACTCCCAAATAGTTTGAAAACTCATACAGGGTGATGATCGGTTTGACAATGAAATTTAGATAATTGTGGACAACATCAGAGGGAAGATCAAGCGAGGGGAGGTTGCAGGCATACTAGCAGCTAGGTGAACACAAAATGAAGTTGCTAACTGGCTGGCTATTCATGCACGGCGAAATCAACCATCATAGATTTGGATGGAAGAATACCCACACTTTGTATCACATGCAATTTCCGAAGATTTACTCACTCTTATTTAACTTTTCTTTACATTTTTTATTTCTTTGTACTAAAAAAACTAAATAGAAACTAAATTCAAAATTTAAGAACTAAAATAACAATTTTCCTATTTTTTATGCATTCACATCATTCAACTAATTTTTTATTAGAAAAATAAATTACACATTTAATTTCTAAACAAATCGTATGTATATATTTTTCATGAATTAGAATCATTCATAAATTATAAAATTAATATTTGATCAAACAATAAATTACACATTTAATTCTTAAACTGCAAAACTTAATGAGTTTTGCAAAAAATTGTTTCACTTAACCTTTGCAGTTATCTTTTTGTCAGTTACAATAAATGGCAGGTTTTTGTTTTTGTACTTTCTTGTTTTTTTGTTTGTAGTTTAAAATTTGTGAAATTAGGATTAAACCATGGACCAATTCAATGACATTATATGCCTTATCTACTGTGTGATATGTTATTTTGGCTATAATAAATTAGAGTTGATTATCTTTCTTTTTGGGTAAAAAATAAAACAAGTATAAAGTTTGTGGGTCAAAAATAATATTTAAATAGAAAACTATTTATGATTTCAACATTATTTTTCAATCACACTTCAAATTATGTGGAACTCAAAAAAAAAAAAAAAAGTAATTTATGAGACAAAATAGATGTATCTTTTTAGTTATTCCCAATTCAAAGGCAAATTCACGAACATTTTATAATCAGAACAAATTTTTTGCAGAAACAACGCTTCGGTCTCATCGTTCTTTCACCCGCCGAAGCGATTTGTCTTTTGTTCTCTTTTCCAAATTTCCCCATTCTTCACCCAACGGACTTAAATTTCACACCTCCACTGCCTCTCTCACTTGCTTTGAACTCTCCGCTATTCAGAGCTTCCCATTCATCTCCAACAATGGCTGCCACTTCCAATTCTCTCATCTCCCTCGCAAATTCCCAATCGCTAAAGCAACCTAGATGCCTCGTTCGTTCCACAACCTCTCTTTCCTTCTGCAGATCTCCTTCTCTCTCTTTTCGCTCGAATTCGCTTCCCACTTTCCGGTGCTCTCTCAATACTGCCGACCACGCCACCCACGACACTCCCATTAAAGAGAAATTAGATGTTCCCATTGAAAAGAGTAAGCTTGTCTCTCTAATTTGAAATGGGGGTTTTCTTATTTTTCTGGTTGCTGATTTGATTCTCTCCTCAGGGTTTCCATCTTTTCCTACTGTGATGGATATCAATGAGATACGTAATATCTTGCCCCACAGGTGTTTGTTAAAATTCTTGTGTTTGTGTATGTGGTTTTGAAGATTCTTGTATATCTTTCTTCTTCTTCTTATTCTTATTATTATTTTAATTTTTGCTATAGGTTCCCGTTTCTTTTAGTAGATAGAGTGATTGAATACCATCCCGGCGTTTCGGCTGTTGCCATAAAGAATGTTACCATAAATGATAACTTCTTTCCAGGGCACTTCCCCGAGAGACCTATCATGCCCGGTGTTCTTATGGTTGAGGTAATTTCTAAAGCTTTTTAGTTGAAATTTTGGGGATTAAGATCATATTGCTGAATTGTTTACCGTCTATTGAAATTAATTCCTGACAATAAATTAGAATTACTGCATCCAAAAACTTATAATACTTCGATGGAAATGGAGTGGTGAGTATTGTTAAGACTGCGGTTTGGATGTGAGTGAAGTATGCACCCCCACCTTGTGGAAAAAAAAGGATTTTTTTTTTCCTACACTCTGATTGGAGACAAGTCATTGAATTCATTGAAGCCTGTAAATTGAATGATTGAACTTGCAAGGAAAGTTTATTTGATGTAGTGTAGTGAGTGCTAATCTTGTGATCTTTACTTGAGTTTGTTAATTGGTAATTTTTAGTTAGGTTTTGTTGTTATTGGGCCAGCATCCTTTATAAACAAAGGGTTAATCTCTCATATTTGTTAGACTTTCGAATAAAATTTAAGACTCTTATTGGTATTCTTGGAGATTATTCTCTTAGATGCTAGGTTGCATCATCTTGGTATCAAAGCAGGGTCAAGTAGCAAAATCAATAATGATGACTGCACGCAAGAATCTAGTGATGGGAAATAAAGGTCCTGAGTTCTTTTGATAGGAGTGGTTGAGATCCAACACCACCTCCACTCTTTGGAGGATTTTTCTCAATTGAATGATGGCCATGACATAGAAACATGGACTACAGGAGTCTTTTACGATACAGCGTATCAATTTGAAAACAAAGTAGTAGAGGGAGAATTGGAAAAATAACACAATAAAGAAAATGCTTCCTTTTGTATTTGACTTCTCACCAAGGACACATGAACCTGCCAGAAAATAACAAAACTCACATTGCAATCTCTTGTCATACAGAAATCAACATGGAAATAGGGACAGAAGGTTAATTCCTCCATCAAAATTTTGATAATTTTGCTTATTCAGGAGTTTCAGATGAATTTGAGGACGATTCTTGTGATTATTATGAGGAAGTTTACATCCAAGATCAACTTCAAATTGAGCTTAAACTTGAAGGAATAAAGAAAAGAAGGCTGCAAATATATATATATATATATAGGAAAACGTGATCCAAGGAGGCTGTGAATATTGTCTCTGAGGATTTTGGAGATAGAGATGGTTGTTTAAATGATTGAATTGATCACAGGAAGGTCGTGTTGGTTCCAAGGAAAACCTTCAATCTTGAAATTAGAACAAGAAAGGTACTAGATTCTCAAAAGTAGAACCAGTGCTTTGCTGGAAATTTCTTAGCATTCATTCTCTTCTCCAATTGGAATGTAGCGCTTCCCATGGATCTAAACAATCTCCTCTCCTCTACATTGGCTGGCCGTCCTTTCAAGAATGATAATGATTTGACTCTATTTTATTAAAGCTTTGTTTTTCGGCCCCTTTGGCTTCAAGGAACAATGGGGTTTTCAATGACCAAGAAAGACCCTTTTGGAAGCATCCTTTATTACTTCTCTTTGGCTCTTTCTTGGTTTATAATATTCCTTCTTTCAACAGTTATTTATTTATTATTATTATTATTATTTTTTATCTTTTATTTATTTACAAGAAGCAATTTCTCATTGATATAATGATTCTTCCTTTCAACAGTTATGACATGAATTCTCTTTTGACTTCTTTCAACAATTGAGAACCTTTTTAAAATCTCCCTTGACTTAGGGCTGGACATTCCTTCCTTTTATAATTTCATTTCATCAATGAAATTGTTTCTCATTTAAGAAACAGCAACAACAACTGCCACCAATGCTTCAATGAAGATGTTGATTCAAACGAGCCTAAAGAAGAAACTGACCGAATTGATAAAATACAAACTCCATTTCGTGATAGGCTTCCAATAAACAGTGTACGAAAGGTGTAAGGATTCGAAAACATCTGATCAAAGAGAAATTCAAATAAAAATTAGTTTAGAAACATTTTGGAATTTAACTCGCCCTATTTCTGCAACATCCTTCAGTGTGAAATTACCTAACTTAGTCATTTCAAGCTTCAGAACTAGCTCAGAAATGTTTCGAGAGTTGAACATGAACCAGATTATTTTCTAATTGACATCTTTGATATTGATGGTAATAGATTGTTGCAATTGGAAATTCTTTGGAGTCAGAACTTCTCAAACATGGTTTGACCATGCAAGAACCTTTTCTAGTCTTGATAGCTATTCTATTCCGAAGAGTAAGCTTCTCAGACAAGGTTGGAAGCCATGGAAGAATTCTTTCTTTGTTTAGTTGATCATCTACAGTGCCGAAGAGCATGGAGGATGAATTCTTTAGCTTTTGTTGATTACTATAACGTAGAGAATGAAATTGTATTTTGCTTGAGAATTTTTTTTACTCATATGGGAAATGTTTCATTTACTGTTGCGTAAGATGAATATTTTGTGGAGGACCGTTTTCAGAAATTACTAGTTGCTGGAGAAGAATTATCCTTGCACTTGGTTGTATTTTTGCCATAAATGAAGATTGGGGGCGTTCACTTGTGGTTGTGGAGAGAGTTTTTGGTAGGTTCCCTGTAAATTTCTTTTTTAAAAAATATATAAATTATCCTCTGTATAGTTGATTTGCAGTTATTAGTACATGGTTGGGAATCTTTGTGTTACATAGTAAGAAACTAGTAGGGAATTATAATTAAAAATCCTTCCACTTAAGGAGAACTCCTAATTATGAAGCCCGAAAAATTCCAAAACCAATTAGAACCAAACCCAAGGATAAGATTAGAAAAGGATTACCTTGATGATCAAAGACCAAGAGGTAAGGAGAACTTTTTCTTTACTCAAGGTTAAAACATTCACAAGAATGTTCAACCTTGAGTAAAGAAAAAGTTACATCAAACCCACTTGAACGTTCAAGCTTGCAACCCTAGATCAAGAATTGCAAAGAAGTAGATGAACTCTAAGTCATAAAAAAAAATACAATATTGCAGCCAAAATCATCCCTCCGATATGGTTTTTCCTATTACATAAATACTAAACCCTAGGTCATTAGTTGATAAGCTAAAAGACTATTTTACCCTTATAATGTCAAAATACTTTAAAATGAAATAAACTCTAGAAAATTTAAAAAATAAAATAAAATAAAAACACATTAGTATAGCTAATGCATTAAAAAAAATCAAAAGACCTTATACTTGACAAAAATTACAATAATAATTAAATAATTTAAATCTCTTCTTGTAGCTTCGTCTTTCACCATGTATAGAGTTTTTGACTATTTTGCTCTTCTTGATCTTCTTTCGTAAAGTTTACATTTGTTTGTATGTGAGAATTGAATGCTAGTTGAAGTTCCTTAGCCCTTGATAGAGTAATTGGTTCTAGAGGCAGGGTGAGAACTTCTTGATTCCTATCATAGTACTTTGTTGAGGCATTTTGAAAATTGTCACTTCATCTTGGTTATTTTAGATTTTATTGCCCCGTTTTCGAGGAACGTGGCCAACATTTTGTAAATGTTTCAGACGTGGTTGTGAGTCACCAGCTTATTGCCAACTGAAAGAAACGTTCCTTTGTTCTTTCCCAAATTCAGTAGTTTGGGGCATATTATCAGCTAACAGGGTATCTGCAGACCCTTCCAAAATTAGGCAGTGGTGAAATGACCTTTCCTAAGTGCATTAAGGACGCATGCAAGTTTGTTGGCCCTTATAGGCTATTCCTGCAATTTTGTTATCAAGAATGGCATTGTTGCTCGGGCCTTGACCAAACAAATTAGAAAAAGGATAGTTTTCACCAAATCCAAGAAGTTGAAGCTGTCTTAGAACTTGAAGGTTGCTATGAGCCGACGACCATATCTGTAGTTCTTGCCCCAGCCTTTCATAATTGAGATTAATGCTCTAGGTACTAGGCTAGGGACTGTGCGCAAGGGCAATGACCTTGGCATATTATATAACCTCATTTTTCTCTTGAGACATCACTTCAAGACAGACTATTGGAGAGCATTAATGGCGGTTGTGTTAGTTTAGAAATGGAGACCTTAACTGCTTGTGTGCAAGTTTATCATCTGGACAAATTAGAAAAACCTTGAGGTCTTGCTTGAACAACGTGTAGTGAGCGGGGATTATTAGCATCGAATTACAAACTTTATGGGTTACAATTTTGATATTCAATACAAACTTGGTTCAGAAAACAGAGTTGCTTATGCTTTGGTTAGACATCCCGTCGAACCAAAAATTGGTTCATAATCAATTTCGGGTGAGTGGAAAGTAGAGATTATTAAGGTTTTTTTATTGGTGAAAATGAGGAGCTTAAACAGATAAAGCAATTGTTAACTTGGAATAACAGATTCCTTGGCTACGCCAAAATCTTCTCTATTATAGCGGCTTGTTAGTCCTTTCTCACGACTCACACAAATTTTGTTACTCAATGAGTCTCACAAGATCTTCTAACTTTGGAATGAATTTCTTGCACAATCCAGTATAAACATGTCGGGAAAGGGGACATGTATATCCTTCTTTCATAAAGATCCTCAAAGATGATCTCCTTGTTATTATTATGATACATAATGTACTTGTCATATAGCTCTACCAATGCTTGGTTTGTAGGCAATGGCTCAAGTAGGCGGTCTGGTTATGCTGCAACCAGAAGTGGGAGGCTCTCGCGACAATTTTTTCTTTGCTGGAATTGATAAAGTGAGATTCCGTAAACCCGTGATTGCGGGAGACACGTTGGTCATGCGAATGACTCTTGTAAAGTTGCAGAAGAAGTTTGGAATTGCCAAAATGGAAGGGAAAGCATACGTTGGAGGCGAAGTCGTCTGCGAAGGTGAGTTCTTGATGGCCATGGGTAAGGAAGAATAAAAATTTTACTTCGGATACTTCTGCCAGTTATGATGCTCGTCGTCGTTTTGATTCGTTCCTTAGTTTTCATCTACACTTTTTGGGAAAAAAAATTTGAGAGTTAGGATTCTGCACTTCCAAGGAATAACACTGTGTGACATCACGATTCACTATTTATCTGTGGATTCCATTGAAGCAGTAATATTTTATGGACTTCTTCAGATCTGTTGTTTCAAACTTGCCTTTCCTTTTCTTCGGTAAAACTCGTATGAAACTTTATCAAACTTTAAAAAACGTAAAGCTAAATTGAGATTAAAGTTAAAGTACTGATACTAATATAATTGAACCCAAAAATGATTATTATGATTATTTTTTACATTTGGAGTGTTTAGGCTAGTTTGTTTGCACCACGACTTTCAAATGAATTTGTAGTCCGAAAATTATTGCTTTAAGATCAAAATATCACTCCCACAAAAGTCAAGTGGAATTAGGAATGGTGCAAAAAAATCAAAGCGTAATTAGCATCAGTGAAACTTAGAATGATTATCATTGAATTTATTCAAATCTTATAATGTGAACGTGTCATATTTTAGTAATCCTAGGGGAGAGCCCATCATTTTTTCTGCTTATTTTCTTGTGTTCGAAAAGGGAAAAAAACAAAAAGAAAAAAAAGAAAAAATCAACCATGTTGACTTTGGAGTTGCTTTTACGTGTACAAGATTGAAGTATTGTTGTGAATTCGACTTTATATTTATATTGATCGGATTGTATACCCATTTATATATATTAATTTCTCTGAACTGAGATTTTGTTAAGATATGGTTCTAAAATTTATTTGCCTAAAACTATGATTGAGATTTCATCTCAATTTTCTTGTCAAATTAAAAATATAATTATTCAGATGACCGTCTTTTAGATTTTTATTTTACGAAGTTTGAACTATTCTTACATGAAAATACATTAAGATAGCTATATTTAAAATTTCATTTCAGAAAATTGAATTATTTTAACATCCAGAAGTCTAAATTCAATCATCAAATGAGCTTAATGAAGAAAATTTTTGATGGCTCTAACGTCTAGGCCTTAGGATGGACGCAAACTTTATAAAAGAACAAAAAGAGGAAAAAAACAATTATTTTACCTTTTTTTTTTTTTGGTTAAATACGTTGGTTATTTAGTCTTCAAATTTAAAAACTTACATTTGGTCCCGATCATGAATATTGATTAACTAAGTGCAGGTGTTACACTCTATTTTTTGAAGCTTGGATGTTTTGAAGTGTAGAAATGAGATATTGACACTCAAATCAAATAAATTTATTTTAACTATATCTACATTTTCATCCAATTACTTGAAATAAAATATATGTTCAAAATTTAATAACTAACCTTTAGGCTATACTTAAAAAAAAAAAAATCAAAGATATTAAAATATGAACACAAATGTGAAAGATTAGAAAGTTCCACCATGGAACCACAAAAAAAGAGCAAATAGTTATACGACACGTGGACCATGATTTTGATGGATGAAAATGGTGGGACCCGCAAGACCATTCCATTCAAGTACCTAGCTAGCATGATGTTATCTAAATTGTCTTATTACCTTAATAATTATATATTTTTTTTAATTTTAGAATTAGAAAAAGAAAAAAAAAAGAATTAGACAATATGGAAGTCGATACCTCTGATAATTCATTCGATCTGTTTGAGTTTCATTTTCGTCATTGAAGGGACCCAATAATTGACTCAAACCCATACCCAATAATTGCCCATTTCCATAATTGGAGAAGACTACTACAAAACTTCCCTTTCTTCCCATTCTCAAATTCTTAAAATTCAATATATAATATTTATGTCAATTTTAAAATATTTATCCCAACAAATATTTAAGAAAAAGAAATATTCCTACTCATATATGCACATCTTTGATCTTAGACTATGATCAAGATAAGTTTCGAAGAACATTATGAAAAACGTTATATTCTATTTGAAAAGGTTAAAAAAAGATACGTCATGAATGGATATATGTTATTTGATTTTTTAACAAAGTATATATGAGAAGTTAACTATGTGGTTGTTGCTTTGGCATGTGTCATGCGTCATTTGACAAATTTTGATATCTAAATTTTCATTAGAAAAAGTGAAACTGATGGCATCCCCTCATTTCGAATACGGACTATTTGATTGGGAAATATTTCTTCGAGGTTTGGAATTTGAGAGATAAGTTGATTTGGACACTCATGATTTGAAAGGAAAGAAAAACTTTTACAAGACAACTATTTGATAAGAAAGATATTGAATATTTGTGAAATTAGTATTTTATATTAGCTTCTATGGCTTTAACTTTGTTTTAGTTTTGTCTATGTGATTCAAAAGTTTCATTATATTCCTTATGGTTAAGTTAAAAGACTTGATGAAACAAGTGAGTCATATACATAATAATAATAATAATAATATTATTATTATTATTATTATTTTGCTTATCTCTAGCTAACTTTTTTCTTTGAATTGTGTCCTACCAACACTACAAAAAAACGCAGTTTCAGCGACGAAAATGTGCGACAACAAAATTTACGTCGCTAAAAAAGCGACATAAATGAAATATGTCGCAAAAACGCGACGAAAATATAAATTCGTCGCAAATTTACGCGACGAAAAAGTTTTTGTCGCGTAAATTTGTGACGAAATAAGAGTTGTCGCATCTTTG
>JAOANK020000070.1:20411-31128 GCA_026257165.2 Telfairia occidentalis | reverse complement strand
GAATGGGAGAGAGGAGAGTGAAAGATAAGCATGAAAAATTAGCTTAATTAACAAAAGTAGTATTAAGGATTAATGTCACGTGATTTAAAATTAATACATAAATATGCCGTTTGATATTCTAAATTACCACGTATTCATTATGAGTGATACTTGGAGACTTTTTAGAATTGTTTTTTAAAAATTAGAAATTAAAATTAATTTTTAAAATTTAAAGACGAAATAAAAATTTATATCGCAGCGGACCAAAACTAATGTATCGAATTGGAGAAAGAATCCTCAGTCGCCGACCCTTACCGTCGTCGTGTATTAGTTCGTCACCTGGAGACGGTGCTAAATCATCGAAGCCGCGTAATTCACCAAATCATTGAAGCTCTGATTCCCTTTATATCTCCAATCTGTACAAGCCGAACTCCAATTTACCTATCTGCTTCAGAATGAGCCACAACAAGCCAAGACGGTTCAAAAATCATCATCCCCGTCGCGGACAATCTACTCGAGGCCATAAATTTATCGGGTAATTTCATTTACAGTTACCCTTTTCCCCTGATTAGTCTTTTACTCGATTGCTCATTTGTTTTTTTTTTTTTTTTTCTTTTGGTTTTCTCAGTGAGGACGAGTGTTTGCCAATCGACCCAGGTGTCTACTTTGTCTGGCTGAAGTTTTCTTTTATACCTGTGATCTAGTTGTGTTAAAAGAAGCCCCAATGTAGTAGAGGGGTTTTGGATTTAGGTGCTTGATGAGTTCCTTTCTCTTGCAGCCAATGAACAGGAGCCAGCAGGTCGAAAAATTCAGCTTGCCATGTGGGTGTGTAATTAATTTTTTTTTTCCTGACCTTTTTATTACTGAATTCTCAACAATGTCATCCTTAATCTTATAACTGCCCTGTTCTTGTTACAAATGGGAAGGAAAATTTAAGCTTAAAAAGCTGGATGCAACTTAAAATTGATAGTGTTTTTAATGTTGATACAGGATTTTGGGCAGTGTGATGCAAAAAGGTGCACAGGACGCAAGCTTGCACGATTTGGCTTGTTAAATGAAAGTGCCCAGTTCTCTCCCTTTCTTTTATTTTCATATTTTTAACTATGTTGCTCCTTTGCATATTAATTGTTTCATGTATGCACATCACTAAGCTATCGTAATTCTACACCAAAAATTAGGTAGTTTTGTATCTTCGATCCTCCCTCCGCTTCATTAATGAGTATACAATGTCTTGCTGGATGAAGTGGCTTTTACCTTCAACGTGACAATTGATATCTATAGGAATATGATGATTTGGATATGGGAATTGATGTCTAGAAAAATAGGTTGTATTGTGTTTAGTTGCTGAAGGAAGCCTCACGTTATAATTTTTGAGAATGTTAGGTGGTTCTGTTTGGTAAGTGGGAACACGTCCTATTCGAGCAACTTTCCAAATGTATAATTCTAATTTCTTAGTTGGTCTATTCGTAAACCTACAAATTAGAGAAGAAGCAATCTAAGGTGCTTTAAGCAAGAATCCTTGAAACAACTAACATTCACGGTTTCTGATTGTAAACCAACAAATTAGATTTAAACCGAAAAATAATTGGAAAATCAGGGACCAAATAAAAACAACGAGAACAAAAAGTGTCATATGCTTAAATTATTTTTAAGTTGCCTCTTCAAACGATGATGGATGCCTGGAGGGTTTGGCTTTGTATGAATCACCTGTTCATGCTCATTTAAGATTTTCAATTAAAAGCACTCATTTTGTATGAAATACAATTTAGTTTTTTAAGACATTAAAGTATTCAGTTTTTCTAACCTGCGATGAGTTCATGCAGGATTTGCGTGTTAACAGTGGTTTTGGAGGCATTGTCTTAAGGTATGGACAACAATTATGTTTCCGAGTATACGTTGATGGTAATACTATCACAAGAAAGCTGTGTCATCGAATCTGTAGTATGAAGGTTATTGTATTTGGACAATTCAAAGTTGCAATGTCATCGATCCCCATTTTTAGATTGTCATATTTCTCTCAATCTTTTTATGGTAGAGAGTCAGAGGCAGATGAGATTGGAGTGGGTGGAAATTCAGTTATGAGTTGATGCTCATTGTTTTGACAATACTTAAGTGATGATCATACCTGGGTGGAAATTTGTAGTCCTTAAAGTTTTTGTTTGAAAAGAAGATGGTGGCTGGAGATTATCAGAAATGAATTACTAATAAGCTCATGCAGTATTATTTTGATACTCCTGCAAACCCGGCTGGAAAATAAGGTTGCCAGTGACCCTCATTTATGCCCTTACGTAAGGTTGCCAATGCACTATATCTGTTGCTATGTACATCTACTCCACCAAAAATGGGCAAAATATTTGTCTTGGGAAGGAAGTAGCTACAATTCATCTTATCCCACTGCTTTCTGGTCTTCTCCTTTTTAGGTTGTATGTGATAGACCACCACTGACCATTTTGCATTATTGCTTTACTCCTCTAGCTTAATACTTGCTAAAGTGGACTGGCAACTTAAGGACAGAGATACGTTGCATGCTTACTGAATTTTGTCGTACCTCCCATGAGTACAACAATGCATGATTGGTATAGATAATGATTAACATCAAGATGCTCAGCTATTTGTTAGAGACTGTGGATATAGCTCAAGTTGCGACTGCATGGTTATACTTTGGTTAAGCATTCTAATGCCAAGCTTGCACCTTGTTTTGTTGGGTGGCTTGGGCCCTTCTATACTGTATCATGGACCGCATTGATGCTATGGCTTAAAGATTGCTTTTACTAGAGTCTACCTCCATTCATCCTGTGTTTCCTGTATCCCAGTTTTGCTATCATAGGCCATAACTTTCCAGTCATGCCCCTTCCTCGTTAACTTCCTCCTAAGATGGTTGGGTTATGTGTGTCCAACCAACTAAGATCTTGGGTTTATGGTCATTTCAAGGGAATGATAATGTTCTCAAAATCTTAAATCATTGGAAGGATGCTACTGCAGATGATGTTATGTGGGAATTTGCACGTGCAATTGACACTCAATTTAAACAGTTTAAGGACAAGGTGGCTTTTTAGGGGTGGGATAGTGATACGCCTTAGTTATTCATCTGTACTAAAGGAGGAAGGTGAAGTGAGGTGGGTGTAATAGATAGTTTTAGTATGAGTCCCATCCCACTTATGACCAAGTGATTTAACTAATTGAAGGGTGGAAAAGATGTGAGCTAAGAGTAGTATTTTAGTAAGGATTGGTTACCCGAAAGAATACTTTCTGGCTTAAGAATTTTGGTGTTTGGCAAGGGAGAGCTCTTGAGTCATCCTAAACTATGTAACTTTCTATTGTTGATAACCGATATTGAGTCTATGATATTGCTAATTATCCTTACTATGACCTGCTTTGACAATTTTATTTATGGTCTGACGAAACAAGATGAACAGCATTGATTAAATTCTTACAAAATAGCTTATGAACTTTTTATTGGTCCCTATTTTTATCCTCTACAATCTGAAAATTTTGGCAGTCCAGTGGGAGTGAATTGCGTCTCTAAAGAAGATCGTAGTCTTCTTAGACAAAAAGGCTTAGCAGTTGTGGATTGCTCATGGGCACGCCTGGGTGATGTTCCATTCGTAAAGTTGCGTTGCTCTGCTCCTAGATTGCGTAAGATATTTGATTCTTTAATGTGAAACTCTGGTGTTGTTTTTTAACCTTGCTATATTATGATCTTAATATTTTGCTAAACCGCAATTGAGATTTCACTAAGTTCAACACTGTGCATTTTCCTGGCTGGATTCAGTCTGGTTGGCAATGACTCTAATGATATCATAGTTTATTCTCTTGGTTCTGTTTTTGACCTTCTGCAAACTTTTTGGTGCCAATGTTTGTAGTACCTTGGCTAGTAGCAGCAAACCCAGTAAATTACGGTCGGCCATGTGAGTTATCTTGTGTGGAAGCATTAGCCGCGGCACTAATCATATGGTAATCACAACCTCCATCTCTTCTCTTCCCATGTGTGCCAGTTAGTTTTTCACTGATTCTGCTGAGAGTTATGTTATTTACTGATCTCCTTTTATTGTATATTCTTTTATCATATAATTGAAAAACAAAATTCTCATTTTTTTTGACTCTCCATATAGGATTTATAAGCTTTTGATGAATTTACTTGAATGTGATTTGTTCTATCGGTTTACTACTGTATCCTTGAGTTCTAAAGATTTATAAAATTTGGTAGACCACTCATTATAGTATATACGTTTACTCGAATGTTCTATCCATTTTGTTTAATTATTTCTGTTGACATGAACTAACAGTGGGGAAGGGGAAACAGCAGACCTGTTGCTTAACAAGTTCAAGTGGGGCCATGCTTTTCTTTCCGTTAATAGGTATGTTTTATTTACATGCCCAGATAATTTTTTCAATTTTATTCCCAATCTTTTGAAAGTTTCAATCTCATCTGGTACGTTTTTTTTCCATAAAGTTTATGGGGTGTGACAATAGGATACATGTTATTAATTTAGTTTAAAATACTCTTTAAGTTTTAATATGATGAAACAGGCCGGTACCCTCCCTCCATCATATGCAATGGAGTAACTTCTTCGATTTGAAATAAAATGGACCCAGTTAAAAATGTTATTATCCTCTAGGGAAAAGAAATTTAAATCTTGAAAGAAATCGAAATTTCTATACGTTAAATTTTTTTTTTTTTATGAGAATAGTCGGGGTCCAAACACTCACGATATAAAAAAAAAATTGAGATTTTTAATAGATTACGATTACCATAGAAATTGAAGATGACACTAACTTTTGCCAACATGAGCATAACTCAGTAATTAACGTATGTACTTCTTCTTCCTTGATGTTGTAGATTCAAATCTCTACCTCTTACGTTTGTTGTACAAAAAAAAAATTTGAAAGATGACATGGATATTAAGGACTAAATTTTATATTTAACCTCCTATCCTTAAGAGCCGAACAGCATTATTGAAATGTGTAAAAGGAGTTCAAAGCTTGTAAATTATTATTATTATTTGAGCTTTTAACAGGTCAATGCGCACTAATTTCTGTTTGTGTTACACAGGGAGCTTCTAAAACAATACTCAGCCTGCGAGAATAGTGGTGATATTATTTCGGTCCAGAATGCTTGGTTATCACAACAAAGCCAGGTCCCCAAGGAACTGCACCGTGTCGAAGGTATTCTTTTGAATTAATTGCATCAGTGAATTGTTTGTTTTGCAATTTATTTTGAAGAGAATGGAATTCTCACTTTATATATATGCTATATATATGTACATATATGTGTGTGAAACGACCGAAACGAACAACGATCGAACTGATCCAAATCAAACCAAATCGATTGAAACCGATAATATCGAACCGAGCCAAACTGACTGACTATTTATTTGATTTTACATTACAGTTTAGGATACCAAACCAACTTGGGCTGAACCAATGTATAGCTTATTTGTATGATCCATGCATGTCAACCAAGAACCAAGTTTCTGTTTTAAACATTTGACCGTTTTCTAACTCAGACTTCTCCCCCTTAGCTTCCTATTCTTGGCTTGTGATCCGGAAGTAGGGTTGTTTTCCAGCAATGGGAAGGACTTGTTAAGGTTTTAACTCGAATAAACGTCGATTTGGATGTTGCAGGTGCAGAAAAGTCCTCTGTGAGCGAAGACGACGAGGGTTCTGATGATTCCGAGGATGGACTCCCACCGTTGGAGAAGAATCTAAATCATTTGACGTTGCAGCAAGATAGCGACGAAGAAAGCGAGTAATTCATCATGAGGCAAAAGTTATCCCAACACAGTTTAAGGTTTCTTTTATTTATTTTTAGTTCAACAAATGTGTGCGAGAGACCGAAACTTCTAAGGTTTTTAACTTATTAAGGTACTAAACTAGTTAAGAGTGTTGGGTATATGATAAATGGTTGTAAGAAATTTTGCTGCTGCCTTTTGATTTTTTTTTTTTTCCTTCCCAAGTATTTATTTGTCGGTTCTGTTATATATATATAATTTATGAACACAACTTACATCTAAAACAACATAGCAAATGAGAGTTAGATCTTCGTTCTAAGCAGTCTCCATTCCATTTATGATATTGGCAAGCCAAACTTTTTTTGTTGCTTTGTGATGGACTTAATGTTGTAAGTTGTATTTCAAACTTTGGTGTATATAGTTTTACCAAACTTTATTAATTACCTAGTTGATTAAGTAGCAATTTACTATAAATTGTACCCAAATAAAATTTACTATAAATTGCCGACTAATTTATATACTTGATGTGCAATTACATTAATGGTAGTAATTGATTGTTGGCCTATCTTAGTTATTGATAATTAATCGTGAATTTAAATATGAAATAAGAAATATATAAAAATGTTTCTAATTCTTTGCAGTCTTGACATAATGAAGATAAAGATATTATAAATTTTTTTGGCAAGTATCAATTATTCCCTTAAACTATTTATTTCATTAGGACTCTCACAATCTCCATATTAAAAATTTGTCAAATAAACTATAAAACATATATTGAATATGAAACTTGATAGAGTTTATACAAAAAAAATGATTTTATAATTTTTTTTGTCAAATCGAGCAGAGGTCGCGTGTTTGAATCTCTCTACTCCTACATGTTGTCGAACTCAAAAAAAAAAATCCGATTTTTTTTAAATGGTAAGTTTTGATGATTAATAGTTGATTTAGTGTATTGATCCAACTTATACTTACAAAAACTTAATTTTCATTAATTAGTGAGCTTTTATGATATTTTTACATTATTTATTTTATTAAAATTAGTGAGTGAATTAGCAAAAATTGCGTAGATGGTAGAAATTTCAGCCCTTATTTAAATTTAGTGTCCAATTTGATAAAATTAAAAGTTTATGGTAAAAATTATGATAAGTTTAAGGTATATTACTCATTGCTATATGATTCCCATGGTTGTATTTATATTAAAATTACAATCAATTAAATATGTAAATAAGTGATTGACATGATTATAGTCCACATCTATTTGACACAAATTTGAGAAACTAAATTTGCAATTAAAATTTTAAAACTTAATAGAATTTAGCCAATTGGTTGAACCGCCGAGGCCACGGCGCACGAAAGCCGAGAGGCAATGGCGTTTAATTTGTCTGTGCAAAGAGTTGAAGGGGTACTTTCGAGATTTCGCAAGCGAAATATTGGATTTTAATCGGACAAGTCCCTCCCATTCTTTCGACATCAAATTCACATCGGCGAAGCAAAAAACCCTAGAAGCCCCCCATCCCCTTCTCCGCTCTGTTTTCTACTGCTACGCCAAGATTCCACACATAAATTTGTGTTAAAAACATCACATTTCCATTTATCTTTTTCAATTTTCTTTTTTCTTCTTCTGTTTCTTCTCTCGTCTTCGTTTATTTTCAGGTTACAGCAACAAGTTGAGGCACTGGTTTCGGGGACCCATTATTTTCTTTTTCTTTTTCTTTTTTCCCGAGTTGTGATATTAGAGTTTTGTGGGTTTTCTTGAATGGTTGCTGTGCTTTTTCCTTTTTAATCTCTAATGGTGGGTTTTGTCTTATGGAATTAGGGTTACAATTTTCATTTCATTTCCTCCTCTAAGGAGTTCTTGCCCTGTTTTTTTTCCTTGTCCGCGACGTGAAGCTATTACTTCCGTAAGTCATTTTCAATATCATTTTTCTAATGTTCTTCTTAATGTTCAATTTTTTTCTCTTTCGCGTCATTAGATATTTTTTCGCCGATTATTATCCCTCATGGGGTGGGTTCGTGTTGAGCTCTTGCATCTTTTGATAAATTCTCTCCTTGTGTGTGTGTGTGTGTGATTTTTTTTTTTTAATTCCCATCGTGCTGATTGTGCTTCCTGTCTTTTGCTCCTCTCTTTCAGGTTTGAAATTGGAGTTTTGATTTTTGCTAGATGTCTTCCAAATCGAAGTATCCTATTCTTGACAATCGACCGATTGATCAGTGGAAGGTTACGGAGTTGAAAGAAGAGCTTAAGAGACGGAAATTGACCATCAAGGGCCTGAAGGAAGATTTGATAAAACGGTTGGATGAAGCACTTCGGATTGAAAGGGAAAATGACGAGGAAACCAATGGTGTTGATGGTGATCCCCCTGTTACAGATAGTGACAATAACCAAGAGCATGTGTCTACTGTTTCTGAAACAACAAAAGAAACGAGTGAAGATTCTAACAAATTTGAGAAGGTAGATGATGTTGAACTTCAGGTCGACACGAATGATAATACGGCAGCTGTGGACGAAGGGAAACTTCAAGACGGGGTTAGTCTCAATGGTTCCCCTACGGTGGAAGAGGGGCCGGCTATCCATGTCACTACTCTGGAAACTAAAATTACCGTTACTGAAACTGTGGAATCTGAAGTAGCGTTAAGTGTGGAAGGTTTGCAGAACATGGAAAGCAAGGATAACGAGGATTCAAAGCTCCAGTCGGAGATTGAGAATTCGAAGCCCCAGCTGGAAAGTGAGGATACAAAGCCTCAGCTGGAAAGTGAGGATTCAAAGCCCCAGCTGGAATGTGAGGATACAAAGCACCAGCTGGATGATGTGAAATTGGAGCCCCAGGTGGAGAATGAGAATTCGGAGTCTCAACATGCGGATCTCATGCACGACTCTTCTGCTCCAGACGACCAGGTATCTGAGGTCAGCCCTGTTTTAGGGTCTCAAGTAAGAACTGATTCTATTTCTACTGATTCTGTGACAATTAATGAAATGATTGAACTAAAGGAAAATATGTCTGCTGACCATGTGAAACTAGAACTAGATGTTAAGCAGGAGATGGTGGAACCATCATCCAGCATTATTGTCCCAGATGCTGGCGAATCACATCCAATGGATGTTGAAGAGCCACCTGTGAACAAGAATGTTGAAGAGTCACCTGCAAACAGAGATGTTGTGGAGTCACCCGTGAACAAACATGTTGTAGAGCTCCTTGTGAAAAAAGATGTTGTAGAGCCCCTTGTGAAAAAAGATGTTGTAGAGCCCCTTGTGATGAAAGATGTTGAGGAGAAACATGATGTTAAGGACATGATTTCTGAGCTTCATAAGAAACATGATGATGTAGATGCGGGGCTCTCTGAAAAGTTAAATTTAGATAGAAGTTCTGGGGATGATTCAATAGACGATGCTATAGAGAATAAGACTGATTCGGGGCATAATCCTGAAGAAATGGAAGAGAAGAATGTAAAAAGCGAGGGCCCTATATCCAAAGCGGAAAAGTTTTCAGATATTGTAGTGCGAGGCTCAACTGCAGAGAAAAAGAATCTTGATATAGAGAATGATGTTTCATCTTTGCCTGCTGAAAAAAGAAAGCTTCATGGTAATGATTACTTCCAGACCTCTCCCCTTCCCCCCAAGCTTTACCCAAGCCACTGAACATAAAGGAAATAAACAAAAATTGTGTAATTTACTCAGCCTAATATAATCTTTAGGCATATAACGTAGCTGAAATTTGCATTATAGTTTTTCTAGCGTACATAAATTTTTCATCACGAAGACAAGTTTATGTTTAGGAATTTAGAATTAAAGCTTGCTTGTTATATAATATTTTCCAACTTTACATGCTAATTTGTCGTAGGTTACTTTTGATAGGGATGATGAATTATTGGTATAGCTATTTTTTGCGTGTCAATAATGTTTTTATCAATTATTGGAATTGGTTTCTATCGTTTATTTTTTGTCAGCTATATGTAGGATTATTATTTTCATTTTCTGGCACGTGTATGCAGTTTGAGAGTGCATCTCAGTTCAATTATAGAAATAATAATACGAAGAGTGCATCTCATAGTGTTGCATAAGTTTTCTAAAACTAATTATTGGTTCAAGAAGTAATTTGGGCAGAGAGCATTGCTAATTTTCTTAAATGGAATTCATTTATTTTTGGTTTTTTAGTTTCCAGAAGTTTAGTTGAACTTCAGTTTGCTGTGGTCTCTGCATTGGCTTTTCTGATAGAAGTAGCTAAATGATTTTAGTTGATAATGGAGGGATATTTGTGTTGCCTTTCAGTTTTTTCTTGTTAATTGGTTATTTGTTGGGAGTATCTAATATGTTAAAAGTTTTGTGGCGCAGAGTCATTACTGTGTTGTGTTTGTTAGCTTTCTGCAATGTCAGTGACAAGGATAAAGTGTACATTTTATAGTTATTCTGATTTAAAAAAAATGTTGTTGGAAAAAGTTTCTAAAATGCTAAAGTTAACCACTATATTTTTTCCATGTTTGGCAATGCCATCTGATGCAATATATTACAATTATTTTGTAAACTAGCCTTTAGTCCAGCCGTTAGACTAGTTGTTAGGAAGTTGGTTGATTAGTTAGCGAGTTAGTTATGAATTTGGTTTGCAAATATTAGTATCTTAGTTGTATCAGACTATCCAGAATAAAAATTCTCCCTTTTTTTTTTACACCTACCTCGCTAAGTCCTTTTTCCTTTTCTTTTTGGATTATCTGTACCTGGTTCATTCATGAAGAATGTCTTCCTGTAAGGATTGCGTTTATATAAGATGACCTTCAAATATAATGAATGGTTCATGACTTTGTGTTCTCCCTCTCGGGATAAGGAAAGAGTTTTATGGCAGACTTTTTTTTTTCTTTTTTGTTTTGCTATTTAGTGGGTATTTGGCTTAAGAGGAATAATTGGATTTTAGAGAGGAGAGACTGTGTGGTGAGGTGCAGGAGGTCGTTAGGTTTAACCTCTTGTTGTTCTTGTGGGCATTTGTGACTAGACCTTTTTATGATTATGATCTTGG
>JAOANK020000069.1:817926-828982 GCA_026257165.2 Telfairia occidentalis | reverse complement strand
CCAAATTTTCATTTGTAATGTTTTTTTTTTTTTTTTTAGTTAAACAACATGTAGAGGTAAGAGAATTCGAACACATGACCTCTTGATCAAAGAAATATGTTTTTAACTAATTGAGCTATGCTCAATTTGGCTCATTTGTAATGTTATATTCTCAAACTAAATAAATGAAATCTATTACCATTATACATTACTTTTTTTTTTCAAAGAGTAAAACAACTAAGTGACTAATTTTTATTGGTCTAAGTGTTGGCTGGCCAAATAATTTTTAGTACTACAGTAATTTTTAAAAAATTTCGGGTTTAATAGTAATTTTTAAAAAAATCGCACAATTTTTATTTATTCTCAACTATCAATTGTATTTATGAATAATGTGATGCATGTAAAATAAAATAACATATTAATAGAGTGAGTAGATACTACAAAAACATTAGAAAATTTTTATTTGTTTGTCTTACCTTTCCAAACTATAATTTGTCACCATAGTTTATTTGAATGTTTTGCTCATTATTTTAATAAATTTGAATATATTAAGCCTAAATTTAAATTGTGGATGAGGATGAGTGTTTACAGTAATAAGAGTTTGTCACATCAAAGTTGAATATAAAATAAACAAAAGTGTATTCCAAATATAGACTATTTGATCATTAAAAGATAAATAAAATTTTGACCAATTGAACTATACTTATGTCGACATATACGTTTGGCACTTTTATAGTACATATTATTTGTTTTATTATAAGAAGTAGAGATATCTTGATCATTAAGTTATGTCACGAGTTGGAAATAGAAGTCATAACTAAATATATTTTGTTAAATAATTTATTAAAAATAACAACAAAAAGTAAAATATTATTCATGCAAAATTCAGACACTAAAAAAAATGTTTGAAAGTTCAATATTAACTAAATAAATTAATAAATTTAAGCTTAAAAATTAATTTGAGTTATTTTAGAATTGTGGAAATGAACTGATAAGTAGTTTTTTTTTTTTTTCTCTTCCTCTATGAACACTTGAAACTGAATTGCAGATTCAAAGAAGGCTCGCCCAAAATCGGGAAGCAGCTCGCAAAAGCCGCCTGCGAAAGAAGGTACGAAGGAGAAATTTTACTTTTTCATGTAAAAAGTTTGAATTGTAAGCACAAAAATAGTCTAATTTCCTACTAACGCAAATGCCTTGCAGGCCTATATTAAGCAATTGGAAACAAGCCGATTGAAACTCATTCAATTAGAGCAAGAGCTTGATAAAGCAAGACAACAAGTACGCAACAAAAATTGCTTCTAATTGTTCTTGTTTAGCCCTCAATGATTTTTTTATGCAGCAATAATTTCTATGGTTTCATTTCATCGCTTCAATCTAATAATTTTGTGACCTGTTTTTTCTTCAGGGTCTGTTTGCCGGCTCCCGATTTGATGATAATCAGTTGGGTTTCTCTGGAACCACAAATTCAGGTGGGTTTTTTGGTAGCCAATCGTTCTTATTTTTACCCTTTTTTCTCTTTGATATTCCAGTGTCTTGTCAATGTTATAGATCCTTTATTGCTTAGTTTTCTGTGGTCTGGTTACTGAAAGATGTGGATTGAAAGCTACAGGATGCGAAATTAATTGGGGATTATATCTTTAGGGCAAGTGATCGGTGGCTAAAATTTTGCAGGTCAAGTGTTTGTCGTATTGTCAACAATGAATATAAAGTCTAAAGTGTTAACCCTACATGTGGGTCCTCGTAAACTGTAAAGGGTGGGATGTGTCTTTACATTTTTTAGAGTTCCATACGTAAAGATTATCCAAGTACCTGATGTGTGGTAAAGGCAGTTTCTCCCAGTGGAGGAGGCTCCATATCTGATCTCTGCTTTGACTAAAGTGAACTTTGTTTTCTTCTTTCCTTTCTACTTTTCATATTTGTACATTAAGATTGACAAGTCTTCCCAACAACTTTTAATTATTTTCGTTGACGATCTGTTTTCTTCAGCTTTCCATCTCGTATGAGCTAGATCTTATATTTGTATGGGATGATTAAAAAGATTTGGTGCCTAAAATGGCAGTGATGTAGGGGTGCCTTGGTGGTAAGAGTTTGGGATGTTTAGTTCAAGCCCCAACTTAGAAAACTTATTGACTTACCTTTGTTGTCTCCCAAAGCTGACTTTGGATGAGTAAAACTGAGAATTAGTGGAGGGTGAGTGATGAGCTGTAATGCAAGGAGTGAGGCCCTGGATACCTCAATTATAAAAATAATAATAATAATAATAAAAGTGAAGTTGGAACGAAGAGAACACTAATGAATTTGTCTATTCCATATAAAATTCTTTTTGTTCTTTTTTTTTTTTTTTTTGAGTCAACAACATGTGAGATTGGAGATTTGAATCTATGATCTTTTGATTGATGATATATTCCTTAACCAATTGTGATGTGCTCAGGTTGGCAAATTCTTTTTATCTACTTGCATTCTTCTTGCAAATTTGTTTCTTGTACTTCTACAAGCCTGATTGGCTAAATTTTATGACCCATTTACCTTCATTTCTTCATGACTTTCCTATTCTTACTAGCAATCTACCTTAATCTTTAGCATTCTTTTCTTCTGAATATATCCTTACTATGCGTTTTGTAGGCATCTCTGCATTTGAATCAGAGTACGAGCAATGGGTAGAAGAGCAGAACAGGCAAATTTGTGATCTGAGGACTGCTGTGCATGCTGATATTACTGATATCGAGCTTCGAATACTTGTAGAAAATGCAATGAGACATTACTTCAAATTTTTCCGCATGAAAGCTAAAGCTGCAAAAGCCGATGTCTCTTACATTATGTCCGGCATGTGGAAGACATCAGCTGAAAGACTTTTCTTATGGATTGGAGGGTTTCGCCCTTCGGAACTTCTAAAGGTATGTTCTTATTTAATATAGCTGCTGAAACATAGTAAAATGCTAACATTATTAAAAGTAATCTCTCAATCAGACTAGACTTTGGCTCTAGTTTCGAATGTCATTTCTCTAAACACAACCTCGACCACAAGGCTTAGTATAGAGTGAATAGGTTCTTGAATACCTCAGTTCATTATTGTAAATAGTTCCATGAACCACCCCTGGAGGAATGAAGATTAGAGCTTTATATAGGCGCTAACAATATTCTGGTTTATTTGATGTATTGTTGTGAAGTCTATGTTGGAGGCAAAAGTTTTAATGGCAATTTATTGTTTGTTTATTTATGCAGTTGAAAATCAATTGATTTCTTTGTATATATTAGGTCCAAAATTCTTGATCCTACAATATTTGATGTCGTAAAATTTGGAAAGCCTTCCAATATGCAAGGAAAAGCGCACTGACAGGATATATATAAACTTATAATCACTTAGTTTAATGTTTTCATGTTGCCACTGGAATATATTCAGTTTGGTTGAGATAATGTCATTCAAAGAGTTATGTGTTATGCAGGTTTTGATACCTCAGCTGGACACATTGACCGATCAACAAATTTCAGAAACTGGTAGTCTTAGGAAATCGTGTCTACAAGCAGAAGATGCTCTAAGACAAGGGATGGAAAAACTCCAGCAAAATCTGTTTGAGAGCGTAGTGGCTGGTCAGCTGGGTGAAGGAAGTTATCCCCTACAGATGACTGCTGCAATGGAGAGATTAGAAGCCCTCGTTAGCTTTGTGAATCAGGTAACATATTTCTTGAGCTCAAGTTCACAAGTCAAATGAGATATGATGTGTATTTTAACATTCTCTTCGGTCACCTCACTTCCCATGTCCTAAGTCCGAGCTGTGGTTGTTAGGGAGCAATGAGTTAACTTTTTTGCCTCTTGATATCTCTTGGAGTTGACCTTAGGGCCAGTAGGTCTCCCTAAAGATTAGGGAAGTTTGTGTTGGAAATGCAACCAAAGTCTCATATCAGCTAGAAAAAAGAAAGTTCCATAGCATATAAGTGAACGACACCATCTTCATTAGTATGGATGAAACCAAAAGCAAAGTCACGAATGTTTAGACCCAAAGTCAATAATATTATACCATTGTGAAAATGTGGATCGGTCGGTTGCCCTAACAGTTTAGGTCCAGATACCTTGATTACCAGAAATAAAAAGATATTTTCTTTGATCACGTTGGTCATTCATCGTCCAAGCATTTAAAACTTGATGATTGATGAATTCAATGGGGCTGTAGCATTTAGACTATAGTTTGTACACTTATGATCTGGAGTTGTGTTTGTTGTCTTCTCGAGCATTTCCATCGACATCATCGACTTTTTTCTGTTCTCTCTCTTTTTGTCTTTTCTAATGCCCAAATAGGCTGACCATCTACGACAGGAAACATTGCAACAGATGTACAAAATTCTAACGACTCGGCAATCTGCTCAAGGCCTTCTTACTCTTGGGGAGTTTTTTCAACGACTCCGAGCATTGAGCTCGCTTTGGGCTAAACGTCCTTGTGAGCCTGCATAGTCCATCGTCACCATTTTCCAAGCCCAAAGTTGCTTCATGATTATCCTCAGGATTCGCAAGGTGCTTCTTGGTACTGTATTGATAAGACATTTATATTCAAGGATGCAAAGTCTGTTACCATTTTGCAAGCGCCCTACAACACCCGTTTGTAAATACCGAGAATCTCGTTGAGAGAAAAATTGTAAGTATGATTAATTTTTGAAGTATATTGTAATGCCAAGTTGTCTTGAAAATAATCTATTTAGGGTCAATATAATCAATCTTAAGATTGAACATTTTTGTGATGTGATGTAAAATTATTCTGGTGAACTGATTACAAGAATGCCATTCATTAGTGTTTGTGCATATAGTGGTCTCTTTAATTTCTATTAGTTGATTCAAACTGGAACGTATTTCTTATATGTTTTTTTCAATTTATTAGTTCCATATAATTAAGTATTAAGGTAGGACTTCTAGACCCTCAAATTAGCTGGGCGAGAATTCTTAATTTTATGTGCACGAGATAGTTTTGGTTATATTAGGAATGATCAAGTAACAGACAAAAAAATAAGAATAATCGTAAGAAAAAAAAAATGTTTGAAATGTTCAATTACATTTGACATCATGGAAACTCAAAAAAAAAAATACAACTACAACATTGACATCATCAAGTCCAAATAGAGACCAAAAGTTTGAGATTTAGAAGTTTTCAAAGAAAGATTATCATACCAATATTAACCCCTTTTTTTTTGGAATTTCATGAGTTAACTATCAAAGTTCGAATTGCGATTCTACAAAAAAAAATAATAATAATAAAATAAAATAAAATAATTTAAAAAATAAAAGGCCTTTTTCTTGCTTCTTTTAGTATATTCTCATAAATAACTTTTTTTTCTTAAACAAAATAAATATTATTTCATTCGTTGTGGTTTCAAGGTCATTTAATGGTTATTTAGAAACTAATTTCAAAATATTTTATTACTTTTTGAAATAAAAATTCTCTTTAACAATGTTTAGATACCTATTTTTCAAAAGTTGTACTTTTCCCCCTTCTTTTATTGCATTGTCACAAATCACATATTTAACAAATAAACGTATGTATATATATTCCTTTTAGAACTAAGAATTTGTGAATAATAAATAGTGATATTCACTTCTCGAAGACGTTCCACAACCCCCTCCACAATTTTCAAAATTTTTCAAAACAGAGAACTATTTTCAGAAAGGTTTTTCAAACATGTGCAGCTTTCCAATTGTTTGTTCTAAGAAGTTTGAAAGTTTTTGTACAAGGAAACTATAATATAAGATTGATGAACAATAGAGACAGTGGCAGTTCCTACGAACAAGAATTACATTTTATTTGAAGTACATAGAAGAACTGGATTCTCTACCAGATTAAAGCTTTACAACTTTGACATGGCATAGTCCAAAGCATCAACAAGAAAATCTGCACATAAAAGGGGGAAAAGAGTATGAGTAAGACATCTTTCCCTCAGAAACTCCAAAAATCTTCTTTACAACAGACAGTTCATGAAATGTTTCATTTACAACATGCTTTTAAAAGATGTAAAATGATACCTGCATCATCTTTGGTGAAACACATGGGGGGCTTTATTCGAAATACATTGCCATGCAGACCTCCTTTTCCGACGAGAACGCCCAGTTCTTCAATCAGGAAGAAATGAGTCGTTAGAACAGCAGCCATATGTTACTTTCAATTGAACTTTATTCTCTTTGGAAATCAGAAAATAGCAGTACCTCTTAGTTTCTCAAATAATACTGCAGTTTCGGTCTTTGCTGGGGTTTTTTCTTTTCGGTCGGTCACGAGTTCTACACCTACCATTAATCCCCTTCCTCGTACGTCTCCTATGACTGGAAAGAATACATTAATTAGATGAGGTGATGATTTACTTTTTCCAAAGGACAAGAATGCTTGGTGAGACTCAAAAGACCAGCAATTGGAAGGAATGCAAAAATATAGATAAATTAGTTTTAATGTTGTTCCAAATCAGAGGGAAGTGGACTTATAAAGGTAAAGCCATAAAGAGACCAAGTGAAAGAGGAATTACTTTCATATTTTTCCTGGAGAGCTCTCAATCGCTCCAATAAGTGCGAACCGACATCTGCACAATGTGCTTGACGCCTCTCTTTGTCAATAACTCTGAGAACTGCAAGTCCCCCAGCAGAACAAACCGGGTTCCCTCCAAAAGTGTTGAACTGAATTTTTTGAGCCATTGTACTTGCTATTTCAGGCGTTGTCACCACTGCTCCCAATGGTAAACCATTTCCAATACCCTGAAAAGTTCATTACTTAAGACTGCTGAAAATGAGTTTTATGGTGTGAACCAACAAGAAGAACGATGGACTGCAATGGTTTCCTTGAAAGAATCATCCAATTTGAGGGATTTAACCACTTTCCAACAGGGATGGCACAACAACAGTAAATACATTTTGCTGAAATCCAAGTTTCATCATGCAGACAAATGTTAAAAATCCTAACAGGAAAAATACCTTTGCCATGGTTACTATATCAGGAATGACACCCTGTGTTTCAAAGCCCCAATAATGGCTTCCTGTACGTCCAAAGCCCGTTTGAACTTCATCGGCAATGCAAACACCACCAGCCTTGCGAACAATGTCATAAACAAGTTTCAAGTACCCAGGTGCTAATTCAACAGCTCCTCCAACACCCTGAGATAAACGTAAACTAAATGTACCTTCAATTTTACGTAGACTAAGTATCGTGGTTATCATGTTCGGTTTCAGACATCAGAAAAACAAACCTGAATTGTTTCAGCTATAAATCCAGCAACTTTTCCTGAAGTACCATAATCTATGTGATCTTGAACATCCTTGACATAACGACTAGCATCTGATCCAAAGATTCCATGATATGGATCTGGATTCACAACATGATGAATTTCACCCTGCAAGATACAACAAGAGTTGCAGTTGAATCAAAATATTTGGATTGAACTGCTCCGCCAATCATAGAACCAGCATTAGCAATATATTGTGTATGGTTTGCACCAGTAAGCTGCATGTGAAAGCTCTGTCTTGCAACATGGCTTGGATGCACCCTCGATTTTCCAAATAGCAGTTCCAAAGAACAGTAGATATTTCTACTTCTTCAAGTAGTTAATCGATCCGTGTTAATAATATTTCCGAAATGTTTCATTTAAATTAAAAGATGCTGCAATACTAGATTAAACTAGTATAAAACCAGAAGGCAATGCAAATCTAACATACAGGCAACCAAACGAACAATTACACTAGAGATTAAGTTCTTGGTAGAAAAACCTGAGGTATTGGGTACTTCCATGTGTTCAAAGCTGTTAGTCCAATTGTGTTGGAACTGCCTCCGTGGTATGCATTTCTCAATGCAATCATACCTAGATTACCACTGTATAGACGGGCCATCAGCATTGCTAATTCATTTGCTTCTGTCCCGGAGTTTACAAAATACACAACCTGCATAATCAAGTTAAATAAGCAAAAGTTTGAGGCAATACAAAAGTAAGATGTTTTAAAAAGGTTAATAAGGAGAATCACGGAGTGAAGAAATAACAATTCGACCACCAGATTTGAGAAAGATGACAAGATCCTCCCGTTCTAGAAATTCAACTTCTTACCCCACAGGTAAAAAAAAAAGCATCACCATCTCTAAATGAAGGTCCAAATACAAGTTCAACAGTTTCCACAGAGCATCTCATATATTGTATGCTGTGCTTCATTATCAATCATTCATTGCTAAAATAAATTAATATTACTTCATACTTCAGAAAGGAAAAACACCTTCAAGTTTCCAGGCATTTTTGCTGCCAGTGCTTCTGCAAAATCAGCTATTGCATGGTGTAAGTATATGGTTGTAGCATGCTGTAGAAGTTGGTTCTGCTCATTGACTGCAGCTAAAACATCAGGATGGCAATGCCCACAAGATACAGTAACTATTCCAGCAAAAGCATCAAGATAGCGCCTTCCATTCTCATCATACAAATATTGCATTTTTCCTTCTACAATGTTGAGCTGTTAAATTAAGAATGTAAGACTAACAGAATCAGTTTCTGAAGAATGTCCGGAATTGAATTGCATCCATCAAATGCACAAGATAGCTGAGGCAGAACCAGAAATCCTTTAGAGAGGCAAAAAAATATCATTGAAACTTTATATATATGTGATATTTCTTTTTTTTTTTTTTTCTTTTTGATATTCGTGAGTGTTCATACCAACTTGCGCACACATTGACTATTCTCATGAGACAGACTCTACTCCATTTGATTAAAGTAACTCGTAAAATATTAAATCTTAAGTAAGTAGGTAGCCATCATGGTCTGAACCATTAAGTCCTTTACTATTTCCAGCCCATTGGTTTATATGATAAAAATTTGAAAATTTAATAGAGCAAATTAGAGAAAAAATTTTAAGATCTTAACTTTTTTATATAGTTTTTTTTAATACCGAGAGACCCACTCTGCCATTGAAACTAGCTAAGATACCTTACATCGAATTTGTCTGACAATGGACATGCAACAGCTTAAATCAAGCTTAAGTGTAAGAGCTCTATAGAGTTCGAATTCAAGTAAATCTTGACCCAATTCTACATCTCGAAGAGTGGACAATGACATACGAAAGTGTTCGGATAAAGAGGCAAAATTAAGCAAAATTCTGCTTAATTACAGACAAAATCATCGTGCTCATTTCAATTCCTCTTCCACAAATCACAATTGGTTCAGAGAAATGAACTGCAAGAATTCCGTTTCAATCTCTAACAACACAATGCCACAATGTAGAAAAATCAATGTATCAAGTAATGAAAAAGTCGAAATCAGAGAGATTACGGGGTTCTGATAGTAGTGGAAAAGCGAAGGTCCAAGAAACTTCTTCCGCTTCTGGAAAATTTGATCGGCTAGAGGCCCTTTATAAGGCTTCGGCTGGTAATCAAACGGCGGAATCACAGGTTTGGGATCGGAGGCAGCGGAAGCGGAAGGAATCGAAGAGAAAGAACTGCAAAAGTCTGGCCTGAAATTGTGACGGCCATTGAACGCCGTCGCGTTGGCCTCTCGCAGAGCCTTCTTCAAAAGTTGCCTTTGGAAAGCCATTGCCGTTCACTCTGTGCTTCCAACGAACAGCCCTTTCTGCTTTCTGCCAAAGATGGCGGCTCTGTCAGCTGTCTTTATAATAATTAAAAAAAAAATGTTCGTTGTCAAATATTTAACGGAGAGTACCAGAAGCGAAACATTGTTCTTTTGGAATTTTATTCTACCCATTAAAATTTAAATAGTTGTTTCAATTTTCATCATTTATTTAATTTATGTAAATTTATCTAATACTTTAAACAAATAAATATATATGGTAAAAAACTTTTTAAACTATTAATTTTAATAAAATTAAGTATTACACAAATGAAAGTTGTTTAATACACAAAATAATCGTGGAATAATACTTTGTCAAAACTCAGAAATTTTAACAAAAATTTAGTTGTATTTCTTTGAAATCCTATCAATTTTGTATCATAGATATATTTTATAATAATTTTTTTTCGCAATCTTCCGAACAAAAATTTATTTAAATGTAAAAATTGTAACATTTATTTAAGTTGAATGTGCAATTTGATGGAATTAAAAGTTTAGATTAAAGATTGATATAACTTAATAAATTTGGGGTAAATTTTCATTTTTTTTTCCAGAAAATAATAATATATATTTTAAAACAACAAACTTTTCATTTTCCTCGGATTCATAAGTTCAACATTTTTTTTCTTTACAAGCGTATTATTACAGTTAAATTATGTTATTTTTACAAGATCATAAACATTACTATATATATATACGTGTGTGTGTGTGTTTTTTTAATTTTATGCTATATATGTAAATAACTTTATAAGAAATTCTATAAAAATTGCTGACGTGGCTTTTCGATTTTATATATATCTTTTATGCATGTTGGTGACTAGATGCTGATGATGCTGATTTGTGTGTAGTCTAATCCACTTGAGATCAAGGGATAGATGCTGATTCCAATTTCCAACAAAAATAATAGGGAAAATGAATTAGTGGGATCTCGCTTTAATAATTTTCCCTTATTTACTTTGGGGATTGTGTTTAATATGATACCAATTTTAAAAACTGTTTAATAAATTTTTAAATTTTCTATCTAATACATCATTTTCACTTTTTTTTTGAGGAAAGCGTAGATTTGAATATTTAATTTTTTTAATTAAAAATATATGTCATAATTAGTTGAACTACATTCATATTGTCTTCTTTTAACTTGATTTGAATTTAAAATTTTAAAATTGTCTCATAAATCATAGATCCATTTTATGACATATATTCAAAAATAAGAAATATTTGACAATACAAGTTATCATATTTCTCAATCCATATTAATTCTATATCACATCTTAGTTAACATTTTTAATAAGACTAGTGTATCACTACATTCTTTGCATGAGGTATTTTTAAATTACATTTTATTTGATAATTTATAGACAACTTCATCAAAGTATATAATTGTAACATTTCAAGTCCATGATGAATCAAAATATAAATTTGACACATGCATTTTATTCTCTTGAAATGTATTAAAAATGTCTTGAATTACTTTTGAGATTAAAGAGACTTTAAAAACAAATTAAATAAGAGATAACTA
>JAOANK020000069.1:801904-817826 GCA_026257165.2 Telfairia occidentalis | reverse complement strand
TCTATTTGATATCATTTTTTCATTATTATTTTGCACATAATTATTACTTTGAGTTCAACTACACGTAGAATGAGAATTCCAACTCACAACCTTTTAGTAAGAGTAGATGTCTTAACCTGTTAAACTAAACTTAATTTGACAAGTTTCATACCATCTTTTAAACAAAAAATATATATATTATATTTATAACACAATTTTTTAGAACAAAAGTTAACTTTAAAATGTTTTGAGAAAGTGAGATGTATATACAAGATTGTATAATTTTGTTTCGTTTTGAGTTCGATAGATGGTGGGAGATCTGAATGTCTAACTTTTAGAAAAGTGCGTAATGTCTTGATTTTTTTTGTATTTGTTTGTGAAGTTCAATTAAAAAGTGATTTTTTTAAAAAAATAAGTTTTTTTTTTCAAAAATATAAAACCAAAACCAAAATCTTCATAGAATAAATCTACGAATACATATTAATTACAAAAGAGCCGAAAGAATTGAACCATTTGACCTTAAAATAATAATATATGGGACGTAAAGTTACAATTATATACTAAGCACAAGAAGGAGAAAAGTTAATTAAAGTATAGTTCAGCAGATAAGGTGTTTGCTACAGTTTCAAAAGTCGATAAATTGATCCCAACTCCGTAATAGTTGAATAAAAAATAAAATAAAAAATAAAAAAGAAGAAGAAAAGTTCAAAATGAGGACCTCAACCATGTCACTTCGTTGTTGCTTATTTTGTCATTGTAATGGGCTACACTAAAAGAAATCTTCTAGACTTTTCTTTTCGCCCTTCGTTTTCATAATTTTGGTTCTTATCTCCTTCTACTCTTTGCCTTTTTTTTTTTGTTATGTTCCAGAAGACTATGTGATTTCATTTTTAAATTTTAAAAATATATTTAAATTATATTTTAAAAATATAGTTCTCTCGCATCGTATTTTGAAAAATATGTTCTTTCTTCAATGAAATCATCTATTCATCATAAGATTTCACTGACAGGAAAAAAAAAATTAATCATCTATTTAGTGGGCAAACATTATTTTAAAATAAAATCTAAAATCGCCTAGTACCTACCATCCTCTTTTTGATATAATTGAAATAGCATGATTTCTAATGCACTATTTGTTTTTTTTTTTAGGTATTTACATGAATAACAAAAAATAAATATACATATGTATAAAAAGGTTTATAATTTTATAAAAATAGAAAAATCTAAATTCAAGCCAAATTTAAATGTAATGTAAAATACATTAAAAAAAATTCAAACTTATGCTATATTTTTTAAAAAAAAAAAAAAAACTGTCACATATTTTTGGAAAATACATATTAAATTTATACTAGTTAAAATTTTCAATTGTTTTAATGAATTTGTGTGCTCAACAAATTAAATATAGTGTTCTGTTTATTACATGAAAATGTATTTTGAAATTTTAAAAAATATTTATAAGTACTTTTAATTGATGTTTTTTAATATTAATTAATTATAATAAAATGATGGAGATAAGGAAAAATCAAATACAGTTTGAAAAGGTCAAGAAATTAAAATTTAAAAATACTAATTATTAAAACAAACAAGTAAATAAATAAAATGAAATTTGAACCCAGCAGGAATTGAACACGCAATCTTTTAATTTAGAGTTAAACGCACTACCATTGCGCCATGGATCCAATTATTAAAATGGCATGTTTTCTAATTGTTATATTTATTTTATTTTTTGAAGTAATTACATAAATAACAGAAAATAAATATATAACTCTAAATATAGGAAAACATTTATAATTACATAAAAATAGCATAATGTAAACTATAGCCAAACTTAAATATACTGTAAAATCCATTAAAAATAAAAATCAAACTTATATTACATTGTATTAAAAAAAAATGTCATTTTTAAACATACATATTAAATTTATACTAGTAAAAATTTTCAATTTCTTTTAATGAATTTGTTGGTTCAACAAATAAATATAGTATTCTGATTGTTACATGAAAAGGTATTTTGAAAATTTTAAAAATATTTAAATGTACTTTTAATTGTTGTTTTTTTTTTTAAATATTTATTATAATAAAAAATGGTGAAAAAGAAATTAAATGGAAAAAAAAATCAATTTTAACACTTAAACTTGTCAAGTTGTATCAATTTTGACTCTAAACTTTCAATTTCATCAAATTGAACCTCAAATTTAGATAAGTGTTGCAATCTTAACCGTAAACTTGAAAAAATGTTCCGATTTTTATCCTTAATAAATTTTTGTACAAAATATCATTAAAAAAAAATTCATATGAGTTCAATTCGAACATATAGAAGGAACAAAATGGATAGAATTACAAAGGACAATGACATTAGAACTAAATTTTTATTGAAATTTTGGAGTTTTGGCAAAGTTATTCAATAGTTAATTTATGCATTAATCAACCTTAATTTTGTGCAATACTTTATTTTATTGAAAGTAGTGAGTTTATAAAAAAAATTTACATTGCTTTTTGTTAAAATTTAATAGGTGAATTAGTGAAAATTGAATATAGAATTAAAATTGTAACATTTATCTAAGTTTAAAGTCTAATTTGATAGTCTAACAGAGCATAGTTCAATTAATTAAGACATATCTCCCCTACCAAAACGCTATGAGTTTGAATTTCTACCCCATATTTTTTCAACTTAATAAGTTTTAAGGTCAAATTTGATTTTTACCCAAAAATAAAATTCAATTTGTACGAAATATCATTAAAAAAAATCTCATATGAGTTCAATTTAAACATATAGAAGGAACAAAATGGATAGAATTACAAAGGAAAATGATATTAGAACTAAATTTTTATTGAAATTTTGGAGTTTTGGCAAAGTTATTCAATAGTTAATTTATGCATTAATCAAACTTAATTTTGTGCAATGCTTTATTTTATTGAAAGTAGCGAGTTTATAAAAAATTTTACATTGTTTTTGTTAAAATTTAATAGGTGAATTAGCGAAAATTGAATAGAGAATTAAAATTGCAATATTTATTTAAGTTTAAAGTCCAATTTGATAGCCTAACCAAGCATAACTCAATTAATTAAGGCATATCTTCCCTACCAAAAAGTTGTGGTTTCGAATTTTCACTCTCATATGTTGTTAAACTTAAAAAAAAAAAAAAAAAATCCAATATGATGAAATTAAAAATTTAGGATCAAAATTGATACAACTTAATAAGTTTTAAGGTCAAATTTGATTTTTACCCAAAAATAAAATTCAATTTGAAAAATTCGATGTTCAACTAAAAAAAAATGATGAAATTAAAAGTTTAAGGTCAAAATTGATACAACTTAATAAGTTTTGAGGTCAAATTTGATTTTTACCTAAAAATAAAATTCAATTTGAAAAATTCGAGAAATAAAATTTAATAATTGAATGTGACTGGGTCAAATGAAGTTTTAAAAGAGAAAGTTTAAAAAAATCTATAATAAAATGGATCATCATTTAAAAATAAAAATAAAAACGAAAATTAAAAACGGGAATTGAACCTGACGTGAATCGAACACGCAACCTTCTGATCTGGAGTCAGACGCGCTACCATTGCGCCACAGATCCCTTGTTTGTAAAGAAAGTTTAAAAGATTTTATAATAAATGAATAGTCATTTAAAAATAAAAATAAATAAAAACGAAAAAGAAAAATAAAAACGGAAACTGAACCCGACGTGAATCGAACACGCAACCTTCTGATCTGGAGTCAGACGCGCTACCATTGCGCCACGGATCCACTTGTTGTTGTCAATACAAATATTATTTATTTATCTAGTTTTGTTTTTTTTTATGATTTCATTTTGTGAATTGTCTTAATCCTTTGGAAGTTTTTTTTTTTTTTAACAAATTAACTAATACATGTATAGATCAGAAACCTGGTGATTGGACCTTTTTTTGTCCGCAGATAATTCACCTTTTACTATTTAAGTTAGGGAGTCTATTTTAACCTTAAATTTGTAATTCATTAATAGGTGTTCCTTTTTTTCAATAAAACAACACGTGAGAATAGAGATTCAAACTTCTGACCGACCTTTTGGTCGAGAATATAAATATTAACCATTTGAGTTATGCTTAAGTTAGTAAAATAAGTGATACTATTTAATACCTACATTTAGCTAGAAAGACAACCCATTGAAAATTCTATTATTAAATTTGTAAATATTGTATAAAATTCTTGAAATTGGGAATCAGATTAAATAGGGAAAAATTTGGGATAGTATGACCACTCAAAAGACAAAAAGAAGCTTTCCAATGATCACAATTGTAATAATATAAAAGTGGAGATAATTTTTTAATATCATTCACCATATTTGCAACTATTTTTATGTCACAAGTGAAGACATAGATGACAAGGGTGACGAGAAAGTATTTGTGTTAATCATCTTAAAATTATTTTTCACTTCAAACACATTTATTTCATATTATAGTGTCTTTTCTTTTTTCAAGTTCAACTTGTGGGACTAGGAAATCAAACCATTAACTTTTACGATGATAGTAAGTGACTTATACATTGAGTTACGTTCAGATTGGCCATATTTGCTCTCCATCATGCTAAAAGATCTTTGCTTTGCAAGATGAACTTGCAGTTGGTTGTAATAGAGAGCAACAAGAATGACCTGCTAAAATTCAAGCCCAATGTGGAGATGCGAATCTGGTAGTTATGAACTTCTGAGGGCCAAGGCTAAAAGCCAATTTGAGATCCTACAAGTCTCAAAACTCAAACAAGGAAACAAAAACTAGAGGGTTGGAAATATGTAATTGAGGCTATACTGCCCCAGACAAGAATAAAACATGAATACAAAACCATGTCCAATACAAAAAATCTCTCTACTATAGATCGAGAACTCCTAATACATCTGTCTAGCAAATGTCCAATATGTGTCGAATAGAAACACATTTGTATATATCTCAGAAAAGAATTTGATTTTTCTCATTGTCAAATAAACAAACCAAAGTCTTAAGAAGTGCTATGTCTCAAAGTACAAAGTTCTATCTCAAGTAACACAAAAATTATTTGTGAGTGTCCCTCTTGAAAGAAACCAAGAAACCAAAGTTCATATGGCAAACAACCATCTGACTTTGTTCGAATCAGGAGCACAACAAAGCACATGGAAATTGATACACACTTCCATGACAGGCAACTAGATGTTAGTTCAAATTAGCTCTAATTCTGGCCCTGTTTTTGTGTTGCTAACTAACTCTTTAGGCTGTTGATGACCTCTAAAGGCCACCAACAACTCTGTCACATTATTGGGAAACCTATACACGAATTTATCCAAGAAATCCTCATCAGATATCCCCAATGAATCGACAAATTTTGGGTCCTTCTTCGATAAGCTCTTCGACTTCACAACCTGTAGAACTCTATACCGAGGGATCACCCTCCCCTGCATACTGTGCATCAAACAAGTAGGTCTACTAACAATGACTGATCTGCGGACTTTTGCTTCATTAATGAAGAATTCTAGACCAAGCTTAAGTTTTCCAATGGAGGTCCTCATCAAAACAGGAGCAGAAGTAAACATTTTCATACATTCTTTCTCAGTAAATCCAAAGCTGCAAATCAGCTCCACTTTTTTCTTAAAGGTCGCATTACTTATACTACTGATAGCATGAAGTCCATGAACAAACATTTTAGTACTCGTTGAAAAACCAGTCTCCACAGCCATGGAAACAAGATCTCTAACTCGAGATTCACGCCTAGCAAAAAGTACAGGTTGCCTCTTCAGTAACATAGAGAGTTGAGAATCAACGATCCCACAACTCCGAACGTAATTAATATTAACCAGCAACCTTGTATCTGGGGATCTCAGAAGCGTATAAGAACATCGCCGCATAACTTGCAGGAGATTGCTATTACCCTCATCCTTAGGAAAAACACTCTTGAGATTCTCCACGATAGGCATCAATTTATTCTCCAAACTAGCAGTCAAAAGCGAAGAATGCTTGGAAATGAACTTACTCAAATCGGAGCCGACCAAACCAAGACTCTGAAAGAACTCGATCTTCGGCTTCAGAGTCTTCTCAATGCTGGAAAACGCGATTTGCGGCGTTAGGCGAATCGCAGATTGAATGTGGACGTCGGAGAATCCAAGCTCTGAAAGATATTTATAAACGGATTGAGGCTTTTCCGTGGATTCAACGCCTTTGCGGCAGCTCATAATTGACAACGCTCTGGCGGGGGACAATTTGAAGTTATCGATGAGGTATTGGACGACGACGGCATTTGCAGCAGAGGCTTCGCTACGCGAAGAAGAAGAAGAAGAAGAGAAGAAAGAATACAAGCGCGGATCAATTCGGAGGAAGGAGGGGCGATTGTGGGGAGCAGAAAGAGAGAATGATGATCTCAGAGCGTACATTTAAGAGCTCAGAGACATAGAAATTCTAGGGTTTAAGATTTCGTTTCAGACGGCGGCGTCTCTGAGCAATTGAAAATGGTTCCGTTTTCTGAATCTCTGACCGCCCGCTACCAGCTCCGACTTTCGCGGTTCAAGATTTTCTATCACATTAACGTTCACCGGATCCGGACGGATTAATTTCCAAATGATATTTTTCTCCTAGAGATTTAAATTTGGGGAAAAAAAATTAATTTTTACCCTCCCACAAGTCATATCAATTCTTACCTTAAAATTTTAATCTTATCAAATTTGATCTTGAGTACTAGCAATTTTCATTCTCTATTTAATTTCTGTTATTTTTGTCCACTGATTTACAAACAAAATAATGTAAAAAAATTCAAAAACTCAAAAATCAAGTTTTTAGCAAATTTAACTTTGAATTAATACACAAAATCATACGTTGAATAAATTTTTCAAAAGTTACAAATTTCAACCAAAAAAAAAAAGAAAAGATAAGCTTTAATGTCATTTTCGTTTGAATCATATCACTATGTCAAATATATGTTTTTATAATTTATTGGGCACAGAAAGAGTACTTTTTTTAGTTGACCCAAAATCTAAGAAAATTGGAATACTTTTTAAAATCTAGGGTCGGGAAAGTAGCATTTTTTTTATAATATAGGGTAGTCTTGAAAGTAATTCTAAAAATAGAGTTATTAAATTGTGGCTAGTAGTTTTTTTTTTTTTAGCTCAAAAATATGTGAGAGTAAAAATTCGAATCTACTTTTTAGTCAGAAAGATATATTTTTATGCTCGATTTTCCTTTGGCCACAAGTTATGTAAATGGTATGCACAATTTAGAGCAAAAAACGTGTACGTAGAAGAGATGGTTTTTTTTCTTTTACTCCTTTTTCAGTTATAATACCTATTCTCAAGGGGTCACGTGCTTGGAAAGATTGAAGAGCTCGATGAGAAACATACTCGGCCCAGCAAGGTTTTGCATCGATGAAAACGAGACCAAAAGATTGAAGATTGATCCAACCAATTATAAATACTGCCTCACTTGTAACTCGATTTTCTGCAGATTATATTCATTTTCTGCTACATTTTGTGCTACAACTGTGAGAATTTTCTTTTTAGATGGTCTGCTCTGTATCCAAGAATTCCAGTAGATGACTTCCATTTGAATACCTTGGTACAAAGAATTTTCTCAACTCTCAAGACTTGTAAAACAATACCTATAAATAACTATTTATCAGAAGAACTAGATAGAGCACTTTTGAAAATTCGGCTATGTATACATATTTTGCTCTAAGAAGGTTCATATACACAGGTTTTTTGAAGCAAGAAGTGGCCACTCTAAAGGGTGGCGTTTTGTTTCTATGGAACTGTAAGTTACCTAGGACCAGATAGTTCAAAAGCACGAACATTTTCAGTAGAATCAACCATCCATTCAGAAGTTTGAGACGACGTTAACTCGGTTTCATGGTAGACCACCTCGACCTTCTGCCATTCCTCCCATCGCTCGGTCAAGCCGTCTCCTTGGAGCATCCTGATCACATCTGACATTTTCGGTCGTTCCATCGGAGAGCTTTGTGTGCAGAGAAGTGCAACTTGGATTATTTGCTCAACTTCAAGTTCGTCGTAGTCGTCCTTTAGATCAGGGTCAACCAACATCTCCAACTTTTTCTCTTTCAGAAGGCCTTTTACCTGAAAAGTTCCCCAAAGTTTTGTAATCAAAATGAGAGAGGTTAGTCAAGGCTGCTGAGAGCAAAGAAAGAGGACTTCTTTTCAAGAGTTTGCTAAGTCCATACCCAATCAAGCAGCATGACATCTTCATCGTTTGCTAGTCGAGCGAGATCGAAAGCTCTCTGTCCAGTTATTAGCTCTAAGAGCATAATGCCATAACCGAAAACATCAGTCTTTTCTGAGGACTTCCCTGTGGAGAGATACTCTGGAGCTATATGTCCAATAGTACCTCGTACCGCAGTCGTGACGTGGGTATCCTTGTAGTCCATTAGTTTTGCGAGACCAAAATCGCCAACGACAGCCTCAAATTCCTCATCCAGTAAAATATTTGCAGCTTTCACATCACGATGGATGATTTTTGGATCACATCCATCATGTAAATAAGAAAGGCCCCTTGCAGAGCCTAACGCAACTTTCTTCCGAGTTGGCCAGTCGAGAGGAGCTTCGGATTGTGGACGTTCTATGAAAAAATACCAGGTAGATTATGAGTTGATAATAAAAGTGGCTTTATCAAATAACAAAGAGATGCATTGGAATGGTCTTAAAATACATCAAAACTTAGCAAATAACATAATGAAACAAGATTCACTTGAAGAGTTTTCAAAACTTGAGCTCAACATGGTTAACATTTACGGGGAAAACAAGAAACCGTACCTCTTAAACATGATGCAACACTTCCATTAGCCATATAAGGATAAACGAGAAGGCGTTCAGTTGTTGTTGTACAAAATCCATGTAGTCGCAGAAGATTCCGATGCACTGCCATGCTAATCATCTCTACTTCTGTTTGAAATTGCAACTCTCCACCCGGCGTACGCTCTTCTTTGAGCCTTTTCACTGCTACTAATGAGCCATCAGCCAGGCGTCCCCTGTACACTTTACCAAATCCACCTCGGCCGAGAATATTTTTGTTGCTGAAGTTATCTGTTGCAACTTGTAAGTCTCTCAGAGAAAACCTTTTCAGTTGCCCCAAGTTGATCTCTGAATCTTCTTCAGCTGCATAAACAAAAGCCATGATGACTTGCAAGCTAAAAAAAGGGGAAAGTCATTGAATTTTCTGCAACAGAAACAAACCAGGGACATCGAAGAATAGTTCTTGTGATCTCCTCCTATGCCAATAGACAAATATAATTGCTGGAGTGGCGAAAAGTAGAGCAGCACCCGCAGCTACTCCTCCAACAATTGCTCCATTGGGACTGTTTACTTCTGAAGAGCAATCACATATGTTTCAAGCTTTGCTTAAATATATGTTGAATTCTATAATGAAGAAGTTGCATTTTGTTTCAATTTAGTTCCTATGATTTTAAAAGTTTCAATTTGGTTATTTTGATTTGGTAAAATCTTCAAAAAGATTTCTACTGTAACCAAATGTTAACATTTTTCCTATATAAGACATGTTATTTGGATGCCAGCTCGCTGTCTTTCTCAGCTATTTCCAAAGAAAACTGTTAATATATGGTTTCGTAATGGCAGAGACGTTGAAGTTGATTCAACCAAATCATAGAGACAATATTAAAACCAAACATAACTTCAAACTAAAATGGTAATTTAACCCCATTATTATTAGGTTTAACAAACACAATGTACGTTTGAACCTTAGTTCAATTACTGATGTCGATGATATGCTACCAAACGGTGATATGAAATATTCCAGTAGTACTAATAGTTGTGGTAGAGTACTAGAACAATTGCTTATTTCAATAATCTTTCTAACTAGATATTACCATGGGAAGAAAATGTGGACTGTGGAACAAATGGCGGTGGTGGAGAAAAAGGAGGAGTCCCTGGGCAGGGTTTCCCAGTGATAAGACCACATAGATCCAAGTTATTTGCAAAACTACAAACGGAAAAACACCAGTCAGTAGGGATTAGCTAATATTGATCTGGAAGAAAGTTCAGGTGATTTATCAGCAAAATACCTGATGGGAGTAAACAGAGAAAATGAGCCATTATTTGGAACCTTTCCAGATAAAAGGTTGTTTGATAGATCCCTGTGACCGGTGTTTAAACGTTATAACGACTCTATTTCCACTTCTATTCTCACTTTCACTTAAAAAAAAAAGAAAAACAAATAAGGGAAGAAAAAAGATGCAATGTAGAGACTTACAAGACTTGCAGTGTGGAAATATTAGTCAAGGACATCGGTATCGAGCCAGATAGGTTGTTGTCATTTAGCCGACTATCCTTACAAAGATATACCAAGAGAAAACACTCATAATTTACATAAAAGGGAAGCATGCATTTGATAGAAGATGATTGAATACGCACACACAATGAGTAAAACCAGACCAGATGGCATGTGTCTTATTCAATGAAAGTCAAATTACAAAAGATGTCAACTGATGATATCAAAGATTATATAGCGAAGGATGAATATTCATACAGGAAACGCAGTTGCGTGAGCTTGCCCAAAGTGTCTGGAATCAGCCCAGTTAAACCATTCAAGTAGAGGTCTAGGCTCACCAAGTTTTCCAGATTCCCAAGATCATCTGGAATCTCTCCACTTATGTTGTTACCATAAAGCTCCCTGCAATTCAGGATTCCATTTACCCAAAAAAATAGAATGTTTATGATGAACAACGATGCCAAATTCAGTAATGAAAAAGCAGAATGGCACATGTTGGTGAAATACACCGCATATAACCAGATATGCAATAGGAATTCGAGTCTGAAGCTTAGTGAATCGAGTATACGGTAAAGATGACTTACAAGTATTGAAGACTTTTAAGTTGACCAAGCTGTGGTACTAACTTACCAGACAATCCAGCATTTCCAAGGTCGCTGCAGAAAATACCGAAACAGTACAATTTTGTATAACATTGACCAAGATTTACAAGTTCACTAGTCTGACAAGAATAAAAGGAAGTTCCTTACACTCTTATAATGTTATTTTCATTGTTGCAGGTGACATGAAACCAAGTGCAGGGGTTAACAAGGGTGGGGTCCCAACTCTGCAGAACATTGTTTGGATCTTCTAAATTTGACCGAAAGATACGCAGAGCAGCAGCTGCTTTGAATAAAAAAAAAGCACGTTGTCAATTAGAATTGTACAGTATAACAATGAGACAGAATACCTACCACTGAATTCAATAATACATTTGAATCAAACAAAAGAAAAGACGGTTCTATTTTCAAAGTTAGAACAAATTTCTATTCCTTGTTCTCGTTTAATTTCCCGTATTTATAGTCTGTCTACATTCAAGAGCATTTTTGAACTCCTGAAATTCAACCATTGCATTACTAGAGACAAAAAAAGTGCTTCAAGTTTCAAACTATTCCAAACTATGACAACCCATTAAACTCTCAAAGCCAAAACCACCATTGAACTTGAAACATGTGAAGATATTATTGATCAAGTGGAATGCATACAGACCTAGACTGAGAAGTAAACTACCCCAAATGAATCCGGTTCCAAAACTAAGTTGAATTTTACACCATTCTTATCTACCCAAGTCAACGAGCAACATCAGTACAATGAAAGCACGTCATCCAAAAAATAACAAAAATAGAAATCACCTTCTACAGTTGCAGAGGCATTGGTACACAATTGCCCCACCAAGATGGACCAGAGCAAGAGGAAAGCCCCATTCAGCCACTTCATCTCCGCCGCTCCTCCCTCCAAAACCTGAGGTTATTTCACCAAACTTCACAACGCCGAGCCCCCACACCCACATTACAGAAAAAGTAACCAAATCTCACCCAATCGAAGCTGAACCAGCGGCAGAGACGAACCGTCACGTCAGTCCGCCATTACAGAAAAAAAGAAAGTGGGTGCAGAGCTTCTGTAGTTCTGTTAGAGAGGCAGTAAAATTAGGGGAGTTAGAGGCAGAACCCAGAAAGGGAAATGGGCTGCTTTTGTTTTTCACATCGTTTCGTTTTCTTCCTTGTGGGGTTTTGCCTTTTGATTGTTTGAATTGCTTTTTGAGAATCATCAAAGGGAAGGAGAGAGAGTGAGGAGTGGAAAACTGAGAAAGGGAATTTCGCTTTCTTTTGGGCAGGTGTGATTTTTGTTAGCGGGAGGGACCCACCGACGCCAACTCAGCACACCCATTGGCCCATAGAGAAAAGAAAAAAGCAAATTTGAGATGGGTCAGTGGAGCCCACTTTGCCAGCTCGGATTCTCTTACCACTTCTGTTCAAGCCAAAATGTCGTCCCTTGAGATGAGGAGTCTTTTGGAAATATATTTTTCTAGTTGTGTTAGATTTTTTTTTTTTTTTTTAATCTTTTCTTTTAATCTCAGTTTGAACATTCTAGAGTGCTAAATTTATAACTTTTTTCATGATTTTATGATCGATGTTAGACATTTTTTTGGCTTTAACTTTGAGTGCTTTTATTGGTTAAATTTTGTAAAATATATTAGTTAGTTTGTGGACAATTTTATAATTTAGTTCTAAGAGGTAGTAATTTCATAATTTCTTCAAATTTAAAGTGGGTTAATTTATAAATTTAAACCCTTCAACTTTAGTTGTTGTGTCTATTACTTAACTAATGACACAACATGTTAATTAACATAACAGGTACATCCCTCCAATCAAACCGAGCATATCTCAATTGGTTAAATGCATATTTTTCTTATCAAGAGATCATGAATTCGAATCTCTCACTCTCATATGTTGTTGAACTAAAACAAATAACATAATAGGCTAATTTGACAAAATAGTAGAAAGCAGTAGAGCCAAAGAAAAATTGATTTTTCAAGCATGCAAGATAAGTTCCACATTGAAATTTTTAGTACATCCACCTTTATTAATAACCATAACAATTATAATAAATTTTTAACATTTTACTTTTCTTCAGTAAACACCTTACAGATTGATTTTTTTTTTAACTCAACAATCATAGAGTTGGAGGATCAAACCAACGACTTTTGTATTAGTAGTAGATATCTTATCCACTAAACTATGTCGTACTAATTGAACTATGTTTAAGTAAGAACATGGGCTTCTTATTTTTTTAACTCAACAATTGCGAAATAGGAGAATCGAACCCTTAACTTTTACAATAATAATTAGTGTTTTATTTCACTAAACTATGTTTGAACTGAGACAAGTTTTCAAAAGAAAAAAAGTGGCAAGAGTGAGAAAGCAAAAGGAAAGGAAAAACGTAAGCATGCGGTTCAAATGTTTGACCACACCCTTATTACTACTAATTTTTCATTTTCAAACAAATTCATGATGAATTGCCAATCATGCCCACCTTAAAGTGGGTCCTCTCACTGCTCGTGGGACAATTTTTAGTGCCTTGGCTCCACTTCCTTCAAATCTTCACGCCTAACCTCTAATCACTCTTTTTTTTTTTGTTTCATCTTTCTTCTCTTTTCTCGCTCTCTTGAGCCTAGTGAAATTTGAGTGGATAGCTATACATAGGATAGCATCTGAATAAGATAGGACGGGGACGGAGATGTCTTTCTTGTCTTTTAATTTTCAAAAATACAAATTTTTTATTATCTTTACCCTATTCTTGAATTCTAGAGAATCCCAACGATTATATGAAAGTCTAGTACTTTTTTTTTTTTTTGTTATTTGTCTATCCAAATTAGCTCATTTATTTAATAATTGGCCTCTAATGTCACTATTTAGATAATGATGTTAATAACAAGAATTACATCAAGTCATAATTTAAAAGTTTAAGACATGAGTTTAAATTTTTAAAAATTTATAGACTAAATATGCCCAATTTTCAAATTGTAACATTGAATTTGAAATTTAACATAATTATTTTTTTTTTATAAATATATACATATTTATAGAAATTTTTAAAAAATGAAGCTACTGACTCAAAAATTTTATTTTATTTTATTTTTTATCTCTAAACCATTATGATAAGTGGACTAAATAATTGTAGCTCGTTGAGTCAACCCATTGGCCTCCAGCTTTTGACTTCATGAATAATGGTGAACATGCCCAATGATGATGCTAGTTTTTCACACCGTTTTTTTTAATAAAAATTTATAGGGAAAAAATCAACTTTTATCTCAAATTTATCAAGCTAGATCATTTTTTACCATAAACTTTTAATTTCATTAAATTAGACTATATATTTAGATAATTGTTGTAAATTTTACCTTCTCTTTAATTTCCATCAAATCACGTACTAATTTTAAAAAATGTAATTGTAAAAATCTTTGAAAATTTAATAATTCTAATAAAATCAAATATTGTACCAAATTAAATTTGATTAATATGCTCAAAATAATAGTTGGATAACTTTTCCAAAATTCACAAATTTCAACAAAAATTTAGCTACTATGCCGATTTTCTTTAAAATCCTTTCAATTTTGTACCACACTTATGTTTTATAACTTATTGAATATATATGAAAGTATTTTTTGTAAGGATCTTTCAAACGAAAATTTAGTAGAAGGAAAAAATTGCAACACCTTTCAAATTTAACGTTAAAATTGCAACACTTATCTAAGTTTAAGATGAAATTTGATGACATTGAAAGTTTAAGATATAAATCAACACTTGGACAAGTTTAAGGGTAAGAATAATTTTTTTTTTTTCTCAAATTTATATTAACCATGTATTTTCTTATTTTATTGTTCATCATGACATCAAAATATATTGTAGGGATGTGAGTATTAAATATATCCAAATAATTACCAAAACAAAAGAAAATATGCCGCAGTATTACTATAACTAGTTTATGGATCCCTCCATTTATATCTTTCCCCATAATATTTGGGAAGAAAATAAAAACTATAAAGTAAAGTAATTGAAGGGAGAAGGAAAACAACACAACATTTTAGAGAGATTTTATGAAAATATATACCTACTTCGACTTAGGATCTTTAAATTTAACTTATGGAATAAATACAAAAGTTTTTTAAAAATAAAGAAATATATTTTCATCCATCAATAGTTCTTTTTTAATTACTTCGATAAAAGAAAACGAAATAGTTCCTTTTTAATAATAATGAATTGGGTTAACAAAGAACAACTTTTAGTTAAGATAATGATAATTAGTTACATCAATTGTAGATTCATGTAGAGTTACCAATAATTCTAAACGCTTAATTAAACTGATAGGTTACGATAAATTTAATTTTCTATCAAGACTTTCATCATTCATAATAATAACTAAACTAATAAACAATCTTTTGTGTGGTTGCAATGGTGTATGTCTTAAAGTTTATTAATTAATTGAATTAGTACATTCAATTTTGGTTACGTTTGAAATAAAAGAGTGAGGAAAAAAAATGAAGAAACCATAGATTTTCGTGCAAAACCTATATATGGCAATGAGAATTGATATTTTTTTTAGCAAAACAACACTAGGAAAGACAAAATCACGAAAATGTGAGTAAATCAACGCGAAGAGCGAGTGCAATCCAAGGTGGATAGTCCTCCATCCAAATCATTGAGAATTATTGTCTGCGTGCATGATTCGCTAGAGCATCGACTGCCTCATTTTGTGAGCATCGAATTAAGTTAATGCATTCAATACCCCCAATACTCTATTGCTGCTTTAATCTCATCCACAATCAATTTGGTTTTGTTGTCAAATTGGAGCATGCCTTAAAGGAGGGTCCATAGGATTTGAGAGTCAACCTCTAACCCAGATCGACCTAATACCCACCTCTGGTGCAAGTCTCAATTCCATATTTAAAGCCAAAGCTTCGGTCAATTCAACAGGTTCGAGAGTGTTATAGCATATACCAATAGAACTTCACCTTGTGCATCAAGGTTCACAATCCCAAAACCAGCTTGTTCGTTCAAATAAGCTGCATCAGTGTTGAGTTTGTACGTTGGTGACAATAAATGTAACGCCCCGTTAATTAATTTGGCCAATTATGAAGACTATTTAGAATTTAATTTTTCTAAATATCTTGGATTTTT
>JAOANK020000069.1:777905-794837 GCA_026257165.2 Telfairia occidentalis | reverse complement strand
TCAACAATTGTGAGGGTGTGAATCGAAGCTTCAATATTGGAGTAGGTTATAGGTGATTTATCTATTTAGCTATACTCAAATTGGTTTTTCCATACTAACATCTATTACAAAGTAAATAAAAAAAAAACGTATCACGTTGTGTTTATGTTAAATAGTTTATTAAAATATATATTAACGACAAGGGACCTCAGACAATTAACAAGACTTATCTCGTTAAAAACTGTATTGTCACTATTAATCTTTCATTCATCATTTAACCAAAAAAAAAAATTGAAATAGACATATCTTTATCATTCACTTGAAAGATCAATAGATGTTTAAAACAAAATATTTGAAAGTTTAAAGAACATAATAAAAATAACATTTAGATTAAAAGACTAAACTAGTTCTTTTTTTTTAATAAAAAAATTCAAACCCTGAAATAAAATATTTAGAAATTTAGAAATAAGCATAAAAATCTACTAGAATAGCATTTTAACCTTTTTAAAAAGTCTACTAATTGTTAATGTGTTAGCTATTCTTAAGTTAACAAATGTCAATTTTATTTTAGAAATTTACTTGTTTTTAGAATATGGTCACAAATATAGAGCGAGAGTCCCTAATATAAGTTAACAAAATGTCAATTTTATTTTTAAAAAATTTAATTAAAGATATTTTAATTTTGTACTTCCCAAAGAAGGAACTGCTCGTTCTAAAACTATGAGAGAGAAAAAAAAAATTGATAATAATTTTTGAAGAAAAATCAGAAGGAAAAAGAAAATAATTAAAAATATATGTATGTATATGTTCCCTCTTAAGAAGATTCCACCTCGTCGAAGACCATTCTTTGCCATTATTCTAATCACCAATAATTTTGCACTCAAAAAAAAAAAAAAAATCACTAATAATTTATTTCATTTCATTATTGTTATTATTTTTTTTTCTCTTTTCCCTTTTTCTGTCAAAATCGAACCGCCTTTCCTCTTAATTAAATATCATTCTCTTCTTCTCCTTCACCTTTAAAATCCCCACCGCAGAACCCACCTGCTTCCACCACCACCAATCTCCACCGGAATTCCCCCTCCGCCTTCAATTTCCGGCCAAACTCCTCCGCCATGAGCAGCCCCACCTCCGGCAACATCTCCGACAGCTCGACGAAGGAGCAGGACCGGTTCCTCCCAATCGCTAACGTCAGCCGGATCATGAAAAAATCGCTTCCGGCGAACGCAAAAATCTCGAAAGAGGCGAAAGAAACCGTACAGGAATGCGTGTCGGAGTTCATCAGCTTCATCACCGGCGAGGCCTCCGACAAGTGCCAGAGGGAGAAACGGAAGACGATCAACGGCGACGATTTGCTGTGGGCGATGACCACTTTGGGATTCGAAAATTACGTCGGCCCTCTGAAGATTTATCTCAACAAATACAGAGAAACAGAGGAGGAGAAACATTCTTTGGCCCGACAGGACGATCAATCGCCGGCGGCGGCGGCGCCCGGCGTAGCCGAACAGATAATCGGGGCCGGGGGAAAATCGGCGAATTCGGTGATGGATTTTCAGAATTTCAATTCAGGGTTTTACTCGGTGGGGAATCAAACGAATCAGAAGGGTTTCAATATAATCGATGGGGTTGGATTTGGGGAAAGTTTGAGGGGTTTCAATGTGAATGGCGTCCATGAAAATGGAGATCATGGAAATCGAGGTCGAGCCATGGCGGCTCATCTTCAACAGGGCTCTGGTTGGTGATTCAGATTGAATTGGATTGGATTACATACACACTCAAAAAAATTAAAGGCAAAATTAATCAACATTTTCTGACTGCAATTCAAGGGTTCTTTGTGGGGTTGAATTTTAATGTCATTTTTAGATTATATTTAGGAGAGGAGACTGATATATAATATAATAATACATGTTAGAACTTATGGTAGAATTATTTTACAAGTTAGTGTATGGTTTTAGAGAGAAACATATTTTCGTCGTTTTTTTTTTCTTTTTTTTCTTTTTTTTTGAGATTTGAATTTAGAATGAATACTTTAAAGTAAGACTGGTATTTGTCATAAATATATTATGCTATTTGACCCTTTATTCTAATCACATTTAATTTCTTGATCTCGAGGTACTAAGTTCGTTTGTGCTTTATAGTGTTCTTGTTATGAATTGTTACGAATGATGGGAATATATGGTAGTTTGACCACATTCTTTCCCTTTTATGTTGAAAATATTCTTTCAAATCAAACACCATATTTTATCACTCTTTGTTGATTTAACCCTAACTTAATTGATTAAGACATAAATAATCTTCTTTAATGTCATAAATTTAAATTCTCACCTTTTGTTTGACTTGTAATATTCTAAAACGAATATTATTATTCAATTTAATGCCAAAATATTGAAAGGTCGTAACTTTTTCATTAATGAAGGGGGAAGTTGATGAGTAAAAGCTAAAAGACTAATGTGCTTTTTTATTTTTTTTAATACAACAACATGTAGGGGTGTTGAACTCAAAAAAAAAAAATGTGAGGGTGAAGATTCAAATTCATGACTTTTTGGTTGAGGACATATGCCTTATAACTAGTTAATTAAACGCTCAGGTTGGCAAAACACTAAATGTGCATTAGTGTATAGATTTGACAACAAATAAAGTTAACACTAGGTATATGGCACGTTATTCTAAATATAACTCAATTGGTTACGATATATATTTTAATTTTTTTGTAAAAATGTATATTACGACAATAATTCAAGTGTGGTATAATGTCCATATTACTACTATAATTTAAAGTTTATCATTCACACCCGTTCTCATCTAGAGAAAGGTCTAATAGATGGGGAGAAATGTTCTTCACTTGTATATCATGAATCTTCCCTTTTCCTAATCGATGGGGACATTGTTTTACATTCTCAACAAAAATCCAATCTACATTAAATAAACCAATAAGAGTGAGATTTAATTAGTTGAGTGTAAAGATCGATGTCGATGAAGTAATGCATATGATCATAATCTTTATGAGAGAACACCAAATCCAGTTTAATATAAACAAGATTTGCATCATTTTTTAGTCTTCCTCAATAAAAATCATACCATTCATGAATACAATAAGATAAAAGAACATAAGTTAGACTTATGTATAGATAAGCCAATTGGCTTTCTCAAATGGTCTTTAAGCTTCTCGTACCATACCATTCACATGTACACGATATTTGTTTTATGGCTGAATTATATAAAATACTCGTGAACTTTGTAGTTTGTTTCAAAAATACCCTTATATTTTCAAAAGTTTCAATATTATACTTTAACTTTGCTAAACTTTAGAAAACTACCCTTTAACTAAAATTGTTAAAAACTTAACAAAAAATTGAGTTGGCTGCCAACAGGGCGTCATATATGGAAGATGACATGACCTCACTTAAAAATTGAGTTAAATTCATTGATTTATAAAGGGGAAAAAATAACCGTGAAGAAGAAATTTATGCTTGCGTTGAAGAAAGAGGGGAAAAAAATCTTTATTCCTTATAAATTGATGGGTTTGTCTCAATTTTTTAAGCGAGTTCATGTCATCTTCCATATAGAATGCATTGTCGGCACCCATCTCAATGTTTTGTTAAGTTTTTAATAGAATTTTAGTTAAAAGGTAGTTTTGAAACATTTAGCAAAGTTTAAGGATAGTATTGAAACTTTTAAAAGTATAAAAGTATTTTTTAAACAAACTACAAAGTTTAAGAATATTTTATATGATTTAGCGTTGTTTTAATCCTTAGATAGCTTTGACTAGTTTACAAATATAGGTAAGATATGTACCATCATCATAGCTTTTGATTGTTCCATGTAAATAATACTTGTAAAATTCGGCAGCTTAATTTTCCAATTGAAAGTAACAACGATGTTTTTACTCAGCATCCCTTACTTAAGCATCTTTGCAAGTTAGCTATCTTTTCAAATATCAATCAATTGCAAATTGTTCTTTTTTTGAGTTCACAACATAAGAGGGTTGGGAATTCGAACTCATTGTCTCTTAGTCAAGGAAATATACATTTAACCAATTAAACTATGTTCGATTTGACAATTGTAAATTGTTCTTCTTTAGTGATGCATGTCTTTCTTCTTGTGATTATAAGTTAAGTATTCTACTGAGTTGACTTTGTTATGAAGTGTTTTAATTTGATAATTTAGTTTCGCATATATTTCCTCAAAAAAAAATATTGAACTCCTACTTATTCTAGATTTTTTTTATTGAGGATACAAGTTATCCACACCCCTTTTAAAAAAAAAAAAAATCTTAATGAAATTCTAATTATTGATTGAGATAAAGTTCCATAAAAATCTCTCTTTTCTTCTCTAAAATATCATGAACATTTCCTATAAGTTAGAACATCATTTCGAAGAAAATATAGAATAGGAGGAAACATTTTAAAAATTTTGATTCTTTATGGATCATAAAATCTTACTTTATGAAGATTTCTTCTACTCTTCCTTCTCTTCCGGATTGAACATCAATTGCAATACTTAGATAAACGTCAAGCATCATCAGGATTGTTGAATTTTGAATATCTAGATTTTTTTTTCTTTCCAAAACCGAATATCTAAATTTCATACCAACAAATAGTTGGTTAACACATTTCTCAATATATTACAACATTCTCCTCATAGTAATAATTCAAAAAAAAACAAAAAAAAAAACGAGACAATCATAACAAATTTATCTATTGGTGATTATGTTTCCAAATGTTAAATTATGCTATTTAATTTAGATTAGGCAATTTAAATTAGGTTTTGTTTTTAATTTCAAATTAATGATTTGAGATTTTCTCTTAAGAGTATAGCCATATTTTATTAATATAAATAAACTACAGCATTGTGCATTTAGATTATGAAACAAATATTCTATATTAGAAAATGGTTATGAAAATATCTTGCAAATGGGTCTTGACATTGCAACACTTGGCGTGAACAGAATAAATTAATTTTTTTTAATTTAATAAAAATGAAAAAAGTCTTCAACAGTCAAAAGTTTAACCCTACTGGAACTTAGAATATTAATCCCAAATTCGATTCTCATTGTCTGATTCGTCATTCACACGATCCGACGGTCCTCAACGAGTCTCCCGCGAGTACCTAGCAATTTGATTCTGCCGATTCGGCCGAGTTTCTTTCTTTAATGTACGATTACGACACTAGTCAAATGGGCAATTCTGGGGCATATGAGAGCTTAATATTTCAATATTAGATTTTAAATATATAATTTTATTTCCTTTCTTTTATATGGAATCCAAAATAGTACCAAACATTAGAGAAATTAGAGCTCTAAAGTACAACATTTTTCAAGGGTTTTGTGCTAAAACTTTTTTCATTCATTTAGCCAGTGATTCTTTTGTTTTAAGAATTTTTCTTATAAATTCAAATTTGATCATACAGACTGTTGAAAAACTGAAAACTGTAAGAAGAAACAAACAGTTGTTAGAGCATCTATATTTAGGGAGCCTCTAGCAATGAAACGACACTCCTATCCTTGAAAAAAATCGTATGAATTTTCTATAAAAAAATATATATTCAATTATGTCCTTATATTATAAATAATACTTCTAATTAGTTCAAATCAGGAACAAAATGTTAATAGGAACATATCTAATAGAAGAATAATTGCCGAATTAATATTAGATTATGCAAATTTAAACCCAAGCTGAATTAATTATTAGATGATATGTAACTGGACATACTAGTGAGTATTGCATCCAACATTCTACAATATAATATTAGTAGTATGACTAAATAAAAATATACTCTAGAAATTGAAAATTTTTTAAAATAAAATATTTACACAGCTACAATACTAGTTTAAAAACTAAACTTATAATTTGAGTTTAAAAAATATTACCTCAAAAAAATTTCAAAAACACTTTTTCTATTAATATTTTTAGAAACAAGCACATAAGCAAATGAATTATAATAAATGCAATAATATCAAATTAATAATTATAATATAAACAATAAACAAAAACATAGTGGGCAGAATAGCTTGTCAAAATATTTACCCCAGCTCTGATAGCTGGAGTTGGAAGTCTGGAATCTAAATCGACGAATGGCTATGAAGTTCAGCTACTCAATATGTTATCAACAGAATCAATTATTTTGACAACGGGAATGAAATATATATCCTTCAAAAACTGTAAAATGTGTAATGGCATTTCAACTGCAGTAAACGGGTAACATAATTTGTTCTCGGAGGATGTAGAACTCAAACTATGGTTATACAAAACTGAAGTAATGGAATAATTAACAGAATTACACCAAGATATTCCAACTAACGGTAAGTGAGGTTCTAAGTCTTTTTTTTTTGCTAATGGAAAGAAGAGATTCAGAAAAGGAAGAGAAAAACGATGAAAGGAAGCATGATCCTAAATATTACAGCACTCTATCTAAAGATTTCGGAGGCTACTGTTCTAGATCTCGTCATTTTTCTCGCTAGAACAATGAAATAAGTCGAAAAGGTGTTGACATGACAATTTTCAGCGTAATAGAAAGAGTACCTTTAAACGTTGAACAAAATTTGGACCTGGAAGGAGCTTTATATCAATTTCTATCTTGTGCCAACCATGGTGTAAGATCACAGAACTTCATGAGCCTTTCCGTAATACCTATTTATAAACGGAGCCTGGAAAGCCAAAAAAATTAGAGAGAATTACAGAAACTGTAGGCAAAATCATGTGAGAAAAATACATTAGATTTTTGAGAATATAGCATTGAAATTGTGGGGGTGGTGTTTTGAATGTTCGACCTTTGGATAAGATTATTAGTGCCTTACAAAATACTTCTATAATTCATATACCTCGATTGTAAACTTTATAAGTTTAAATGAGTGGGGAGGAGAGGAAGTGCTTAGACTATAAGGTTAGTTCAGAGGTATCAAACATATAGCCATAGGCGTATGATGTAAGTGATGAGTGAGCTAGGGAGAGTATTTAGAGAATGTTAGCTGATGGGGGAGGATATGCTTTTGGTCATCTTCCATCAGTTTGGCTTGGGAGAGATGGAAAGCTCTATAATGTTCCTATAGGCTAGAGCTTGTACCCACTATTAATAAATAAGATTAGGTTTACCAGAGATACAGTTCAAGTTCAACATTTTACACTCTTCTCTCTTTTTTTGATACCCGTGAGACTTAAAGCAGAGTCAATTTTACCTTAACATTGGATATATCAGGTGCATCGGGTGATTGTACAGGGTAAAACTTGTAAAATTTCATCTTCTCAAATGCTTCTTTAGTTTCTTTGCTCATCTCCTCGATGGCTTTTTTCCGTGCTTCCCTAGCCTGAAAGAAAATTAAATAAGATCTGCACATAATTGTTACTTATTACAAACTTATCATAAGAATACGACTAACAATGTTTACCTCTCTATTGGCTTTCTTGGCGTCTCTAACTTTCTCCTTTACAAAATCCTAAAAAGTCGAGAATCATCATCAGGTAAGGTTTTATAGAGAAATAACTGTAACTTGGTGCAATACTTGCCAAACTACTACCTTGAAGGCGTCCTTTTGACTTTCAGATAATTCTTCCTCCTCAATCAACTTATCCGTGAACTCCTGAGGAAACGTGAAAACAAGAGTATTAAGATAAAACTCAAGGGAAATTTCCCTTGAAGGAAATAACGGCCAGCAACCTAAACTACTCAAAGATAATAATCAAGACAGTCATTTGAATTAATATCTTGTACCTCGAGTTCATCTAATTCCCAATCAAACTCACAGAAAACCTGCAGATAACAAAAAAGTTAAACTTACATATAGATTTGCAGTTCCCCTGCATGATCATCCTAATCCAAATGGGCATCAAAATCTGAAAATATGAGCATATAAATTTCAGATTGTGAATAAGAATGCTCAACTAATCTCTTCCCTACACACTATGCATTCATGAACTTTTTAAAATAGCATGGATTAAAACCTTACTGGCTTTGGGTCGATTGGGAAAATAATTTGAACCTCAGTGCTTTGTTCAAGTTCATCTTCCTTAAAGGGCTGGTAGAAATCTGCCAGAAAAATAACATCATAAGATATGACCAACTTGTATAGAGTTCAATGATAACCATTAGCCGGATTATCTAGATGACATTGAAATCAGTGGAATTGAAAATGTGTGGATGGAGAACTACAGCTAGAGATCACTTTTCCTCTCAAGAAAATATTTCATTTTCTCCCCCCATGAACTGTCAGCTCTACCCTTTTCATCCAATAAAATATAAATAATACGATTTTCAAGAACTACCAAATTGGTTGAAGGACTTACAGGGCAAGCAATACTCATATTTCTTGACACGGTCTATTTTCAAATGCTTCAAAGCAGCTCTGTATAAGCATCACGACATCATTTATAAATAAGAAAATTTAAAAGTTAGCAACAAACAAACTTTTGTTGAAGACTAGCATATTAAAACATAAATGAATATAATGTGAACTTGTGAGTGGTTGCCACATGGAAGTGTAAGGTCACTCGTATTTGTACCTTCTCTGAGTACAACTGAGGATGAATATTTGAGATTTCAACTTATCAACTCGGCTATCTCTGAAGAAGAATTAGATTGCATGGTCAATTATAAAACTAGAGTGAGAATCTAAAAGATGATAGGAAAGATTCACAAATTAAGACCTTTTCTCCAGAGGAATATAAGGAACCCAGTCCATCTTCATCTGTTTCATGGGAACTATCTCTTCAGCCTCTCTTTGAACAGAGTTGATACCAATTTTATCAGAAGGTGGGAAAGGAGATACAACCTGTAGAACAGCAAAAAGCAATGATCATACGAATTAAATCCCACAGTAATATGGCAAATATTAAGCAATGATGAAAGTAACAATTAGTTGATAACTTCTTTCAATTTGGAATTTGTTATGTGGTGGTTGGTCAATTCACAAGGCTACTAACAGAAACCATAGCTTGACACGACAGAATACAAAAGGCCAGTTGTATTGCATAAAAGAAAAGAATAATATTATAACATAGACATCATGAGTAATGAAAAAGAAATTGAAAAGGCAAAAAGCTTTAAGGCTGTCTTAACATCTAGGTTAAAACACAGTAATTAGTCATTTCAAGAAGCCTTTGTATTTGTATAAAAACAAAGACAGCCAACACCACATACAAAAACAAATAGAAACATATTAACTTACAGCCACCACAACAGGTATGCATATAACTTTATGTTCGCCCTTGAAAGGAACCAATTGTGCTGCACAAACAGGAATCAACACAATTAGACTAAAGCAAAGAGGTAAGGTGAGAAAAAAATTTTGCAGGCTTTCCACTCTACTAGACCTTATTAAATTTGTCTTCTATATTTTTGTAAAATGTAAAATAAGATTCTCAGTTAAGATACTTACGCTCTGTACAACCAAATAGATAAACCTTCTCGCCATACAACTTTCCCCCCTCTTCAAATGCATCCTGGAAATAATTGCAAATGTTACACCAACAACAATACATCCAATATAAGAAAAAAAACAACCAACCAATATTGAACTTCTAGAGATTATATTTATTTGAACTTACTTCTAGGTTTGAGAAATTCCAGTTTAATTGATATACGGAGTCCAATTGATCCCACTGAAATTTAAAAAAAAAAAAACATGCAAATGCATAAGCAATGGACTAATAAGACTTCTGATCCAAAGAAACAATCACACCATAGTTTATGCCAAACCTCAGTCCCAACAGGAAATGCTGCTTTCCACAAATCTTCCTGCATTCAAAACTTGCTATTTGTAAATCAAAAGAAACAATAAAATACCAATTGACAATCCACATACACTTAAAATTTCCAAAAAGAGCCCAAATGCAGGTTAACGTCAAACTACTAAAAACAAGCATCTGATTCCAATAGCTTGCTAAAAGTAAAACCAAGCTTCATTTACAAGTTCAAGTTAATAAATAACGAAGCAAAATACAGAGGTTTATTGTAGCTGGCTAAGCCACAGAATACTTTCGTGCACAAAGTCAAAAACCCCATAAGAGAAAAACGAAACCATCCACAAAAATTCGGCTCCCACAATCATCAATTATAGTATTCAAGCACAACCAATATTCTTCCCTACTAATTTTTCAAGGAAAAAAAAAGTGGGAAATGGAATAATTCATGACAGTTGAACTTCAAGAATCAGGCAAGTGATACAAGAAAACCCATAAGACAACAACCACAAGAGCGGCCGAAAATCAGAGTAATAACAGCAACAAAAATCGCGGGGAATATACAATACCAAGTTGCGTTTGTCCTCGAAGTACTCGGGTTCGGATTCGGGTTTGGGGACCTTGGTCCGCTTGGCTCGAGATGGAGCTTCTTTGGGCTTAGGGTCGGCAGGTTCATGTTCTTCCTTCCGAGTTGCCTTCCTCTTAGTACTTTTCCTCATTATGTTCGGAGCTGAGCTGGAAAACGGAAGAGAGTGCGAAGAAGACGGAGAAGGGGGTGGTGCGCTGATGGAACCGAAGGATCCGGATTCGAAATTGCAAATGTAGAGGGAGAAATGAAGATCGAGAGGATAAGAGAGAGAGAATGAAAGAGAAAGAGAAAGGGAAATAGGGTTTTGGGTTAGGGACTATTGAGCGTAAGATCAACGCGAATGGTCCTTTCCTTCAGCTGCAGAGAGGCGGGACGGCTAAAGGTTGAAATCGAAATTATTTCAAATTTTGTTGAATTTTCATTTTTCACCCGAAAGAGGAGAGATAGACAGACCGACACAGTCATACAGACTGTCGCCTCTCAATTGAGGAGTTGAAATCCCTTAAAAAAACAATAATATTAATAAATAAAATTAAAAAAATGTCAAATAATTTTTTAGAGAAAAAAAAAACAAAATAAAACAAAATTGTTTAACCTGATTTTTTTAGTTTAGTTTGTATTTGGTCAAGTTTCAAATATTACATTTGTAACTTTGAATTTTAAGTTTCGTTTTCCAATATGGAGAGGAATTGAAATGAAAATCAATTGGAATAAGATAAATAAGAATGAGATAGTTATTCCTTTGATGTTGTTTATTAACTAAGAACTGTCTGAAATCGAAATTAGAAAATTATTCATATTGTTTACTTATATTTAGAATCGAAATAAGACAAATGATGATTTCCAAAATATCTTTTTATATTTCTAATTAATTAAAAAAGTTATGATTATTATATTTAATTTTAATTCTATTTATGTCATATTATTTATTAATAATAATTTTTACCTTTACAATTTTGATATTGGTAAATAAAAACTAATTAATGTAAATTAGATGTACTAAAAAAACATAAAATGACATCAACTTTAAAAAATTATGATATTTTTTCATTGCTAGAAGAATAATGATCAATAGAGAGCATTATTTAATTTTATTAATATACAAGTGCATATTTTGAAACTTAACAAATAAAATTTTAAAAAAGTTGACATGTTGGATACCATTCTGGTTGAAATTTCAGTAATTCTAACTAGAATACCCGATAGGTCAAATCGAGTATGGCTCAATTAGTTAAGGTATATACCTTAAGACCAAAAAGTCATGGGTTCAAACCTCCACCCCCCACATGTTGTTGAATGTTGTTGAACTCAAAAAAAAAAAACTAGAATACGAGGCAGAAGTACGTAAGAGGATGGAGAGAAAGGGTAAATTATGTAAAATAACTATAGAAATTAGTGTATACCCCACGAGGAAAAAATCCTTTTGGGAGAATGAGATTCTCAAATTTTAGGTGTGCCTCACTTTCTATTCATATTTATTCGTTTTGGTAAACATCATCAAATGAATAAAAATTTTGATTCACATTGATTCTGATTGAGGATAAGTAAATGCGGTCTTAGTTCATAAGTTTCAAAATGTTTTATATTTTTACTTCTAAATTTTTGTTGAAGCTGATTTTTTGTCCGGTACATAATACTGTTTTACATATAGACTTAATAAAGATAAGAAAAGAGTGTGAACTTGTAAGAGTGTGACTATTTTGTTAAATAAGAATCAAATAGAAATTAAACTCAAAACTTATATAAAAGTGTTAACATTTTAAAATTTAAGAAGTAAATGAAAAATAAACTGAATATTTTTTTTTTCCTTTTATTTTCTTTCAACTATAACTTTTTTCTATTTTCTTTTTTCGATTAAGTTGCAGTTTCAATTCTCAAACTGTTAAGTTATATCTATTAAATTTTTATAATTTAACTTTTATATAGATTTAAAGTTGTGTCTATATAATTTTTATAATTTAGAAAATTTTTAATTTTATATTCAATAAGTTCTTAGTGTTAACTTTTTGTTTTTTTCAATATAAGATAGAACGAAGCAAAGATAAGAAGGGGTCCCTCAATCAAAGTCTCAGAGTACTGATTTAGGTTGGCATGGATAGCTAGATTGTTTGTTTTGTAGCTTTATTTCGATGTCGATTGGTAAGTAAAACTTCTTCGATCGCGTTCTTCCTCCATAAATTTCTAACAAATTATTAGTTTAGCATTAGCTCAAAATTAACTATTATGGAATCTTTAAATGACCTATTAAAAAACTAAAAGTTATAGCCAAATAGAAACAACTCTACAAATTTATTAACCTAGTTGGCAAGTATATATATTTAAATGACCTATGTTGGCATGGATAGGGTTAAACATACTAACATTTTGACTAGTTGAGACTAAAAGTTGTGGTCCGTACGACGAGCCACCTTAAGTAGAAGACTACAAGGAGTTGGCATGCATAGGAGTGGACAGATGAATGACTATTTGAGGGGATGTTCAGTGGTCATTTGTTTGAGGGGAGGATTGTTAAAAATGCAACACCAAAGTCTTAACATCTCTATTGGTACAATGCCTTTTTGATAATATCAATCTCACAATTGTACAGAGTTGGAAGGAGATTGATGTACTTCTATTTAGCTTCCACACTTAATTTATTTGACCTGTCCGCAGAAGACTATTTGAAGAATTGATAGATAGAACTGGGCGGATACATATTAATATTATGCTAGTGAAATTTTCAATTTTTACATTAAAGATATATGTTTTATTCAATTATGTTTTTAAGTTTTTACAAAAGTTTTATTAAATAATTGGTAAGATCGTTCTCTAAAATTTTGATGAAACACAAATCTAGTGTGTTGGAGAAATTAAGCTACAAAATTAAAAAGTTGAAGATTATACCAACTTCAAGAAATTTGAAGAAATAAATAATTAGGAAATCTGTCATCCCTTATGTGGTCTAATTCTTCATTTATGTTTTTGTGGATTCACTAAAACATCATGTCAAGTAAGCTTATCTCCAATTAAAAATTCATATTTAACATCTGCATGCTAATACAAACTCATCATTGACAAGATGGAAAATAAAATTTGAGCAAATTTTATTTGTTATCTCTGAAATTTAAGTTTAGCGTTTATTTGGTCTTCAAAGTTTAGAAATGAACACTTTAGTCCATGAAATTTGGAAAATAGTTATAAATAGTTCCTGAGTTAAAGTTGACCCTTTGTTGACTAATAGAAAATGATGTGGCAAAGCGTATGTGACAATTTTTTAATCAATTTTGTATTGTTTTAACGTATAAAAAAAATATATTTTCCCATCATCTCTCTTCATGCTCTCCCACCAGTTGTCACTGTTACTATGCATTAGATAAAACAAAACAATTTTTGTGGAATAGAGGAAAGGATAAGTAAACTAGTTGAGGATAAAAATCAATTTTTGTGGTTGAGATCAAATAATTGATAATAAAAATCAGATTTTTTGTATCTTTTGTTAACCAACTAGTTGATGATAGAAATCAATTTTTGTTGTTTTCCTTCCTTTTGGTGGGGAGCGACGGCGATGGAAGAGACGAGAAAAAGGAGATGAAAACAGAAAATGAAGGGAGGGGAAGGGAGAAGAGGGAGACAAAAGTTAGAAAAAAGAAGAAGAAGAAGAAAGAAGGAAACAGGGAGGGGAAGAGAGAAGAGAGAGAGAGAAAAAAAAAAGAGGAGGGAAATGGGAGGGCAAGGGAGAAGATAGAAAAAAAAAAAGAAGGGAAAGGAGGAGAAGGGAGAAGAGGTTGAAAAAAATTGACACTTGAGAAAAAACAACCTAATATTAATAAAAATTCTTACGTAAACTTTGTCACATCATTTTTTATCAGTCGATCAACTTTAATTTAGGAATTATTTAGAACTATTTTCTAAATTTCAGAAACTAAAGTGGTTATTTTAAAACCTTAAAGATCAATTAGACATAAACATTTCAGGGACCAAAAGTGTATTTTATCCAAAAAAAAAAAAAAAAACCTTTCATTTTCATACCAATTCTTTTTAGTAAAATTATCATTAAACAAATTTATCATTTTCTAACCAGAAATAGTAAAATTTAAAAAAGGAAAAGCGTAAAAAACTAAATTAAAAAAAATTAAACACCAAAAGTGACAAAGGAAGCTTGAGGGTGTAAACTTATTGTACGAAGATAAGACACCTTTTGCCAGGGGCGGATTTATGAAGTGACCAGTTATTTCATTATATATGTATAAATTCAAATTAATAATTAATTTAATTGGTAGTTCCGTAGTAGAAATGTATTGAAAAAGCCTCTGTGCCCCTGAGCATGGGTTCAAGTCCATGTTTGGTGCCTCTGTGACTAAAAATCTGCATCTGCCTTTTGTTATTCTAAACATTAGCCGCAAAAAAAAAAAACTTCGCATAATGATTTTCTCCATCATCAATAGTGTGTGTATATATATAATACATATGTACATTCATGAATATTCAAACGCTCTGCACCTTATAGTTTCTATTGTCTACTTTTTCTTCTCCATGGAAATGGAAACCTCAAAGGTTCACGTGGCTCTCCTCTGTAGCCCGGGAATGGGGCACCTCATCCCATTCCTCGAGCTCGCCACGCGCCTCTCCACGTGCCAACACTTAACTGTCACCATTTTCATCGTCCTCTCTCACTCCTCCGCCGAAAACAAACTCATCGCCTCCGCCAAATCCGCCAACCTCTTCGCCGTCGTGCAACTGCCCCTGTCCGACATGTCGGCCGCCATCCCCGACGACTCCTCCGTCGTCTCCCGCATCGTCCTCACCATGCGACACACCGTCCCCTCGTTCCGATCCGCCCTCACCGCCCTCCCCTCCAGCCCCTCCATCCTCATCGCCGACCTCTTCTCCACCGAGTCATTCGCCGTCGCCGACGAGTTCCACATGGCCAAGTACGTCTTCGTAGCCTCCAACGCATGGTTCTTGGCCCTCGCCGTTTACTTACGCGTCCTCGACAAGCAAGTGGTCGGCCAGTACGTGGACCAGAAGGAACCGCTCGAAGTCCCCGGCTGCAAACCGATTCGACCGCGAGACGTGGTGAGCCCAATGCTGGACCGGACCGAACATCAGTACGCGGAGTTCGTGAGGATCTCGGCGGACATAGCGAGGAGCGACGGAATTTTAGTGAACACGTGGGAGGATTTGGAGGGTGGCACGTTGGAAGCATTTGGAAACCGGACCGGGTTGGGTCGGATCATGAAGAATCCGGTTTACGCGATTGGACCGATCGCCCGACGGTCCGAATCCGCCAATGAGGGGAAATTGTTCGAGTGGCTGGGAAAGCAAGAGGATTCGTCGGTAATATACGTGTCGTTTGGGAGCGGTGGAACGCTGTCGTTTGAGCAAACGAGGGAAATGGCGTGGGGATTGGAGATGAGTGGGGAGAGATTTGTTTGGGTGGTGCGAGCCCCCACGGTAAGAACATCGGACATGGCGTATTTAACGACGACACGCATTTCACATGATCCAAACAATTTGCGCTCCTTTCTGCCGGAGGGGTTTTTGGAACGCACGTGCGAGGTGGGGTTTGTGGTGTGGATGTGGGCGGAGCAGGCGGCGGTGCTCGGGCATCCGGCGGTCGGAGGGTTTTTTACTCACGGCGGATGGAACTCGGCGCTCGAAGGGATAACCAACGGACTTCCCATGATCATGTGGCCGCTCTACGCCGAGCAGAGGATGAACGCCACCATGCTGGCGGAGGAGGTCGGGGTCGCGGTGCGCCCGGCGGCGCTGCCGACGGAGGAGGTGGTCGGGAGGGAGGAGATAGCGGCGATGGTGAAGAAGATAATGGCGGCGGAGGACGAAGAAGGGAAATTGATAAGAACGAAGGCGAAGCAACTGAAATTGAGTGCACATAAGGCTTCCAATGAGGGTGGCTCCTCGTACCGTAACTTTAGCCTACTGGTTAAATTGTTCGGATCTCTTTGAATTTCTTTTGTTTTTTCCCTGTGTTTTAATTGTGTGTGTGTGTGTTTTTTTTTAAATAATACCTTTTGTGGAAAATGTTGGGAAGTATTTCGAGTGAAGTATTTTATGAAAATAATTATTAGTTAAATATTTCTTCTAAAACTATTTTAGGTTTTTTGTTTCCTAAACCATTTTGAATATTGAAAAATCGAAAAATTTACCGAGTTGTTTTTAATTGTGAATTATCAGCATGTTATTGCAATTAACCTAATGTTTTTAATTATTTCCTTGAATCCATTCGCGCGCATATATATAATAAAATATTTTAGGAGTACAAGCTCTCCTATTGCGTGGTTCCACTCTTGTCTACTAATAATACCTTGTCGGCAATGGTAGATTTTCACCGACGAAAACAATATTTCATTTGCCATAATGTTTCCGGGCCTATTTCAACAAATTTGTCTACAAACTTTTTCGTTTATTAAAAAAAAAAAAAAAAAACTGATGATTTTTTCAAACCATCCACCAAAAATAAATTTTCTTGTAGGTCAGTGACGTGAATACGTTTTTTGGGTTTAAAAGTGTTAAAATGGAAAACTTTTATTAAAAAAATATTAAAACATTACCTACTAAAACTATATAATTAGCCAAAGATAAAAAGCTCCTTCTGAACAAAACTCTAATATATATGTATCATTATAATTATGTTGTCATAACTTTCAATTTGAGTAGTTATTTTCTTAAAATCTATAAAATAATTGTTGT
>JAOANK020000069.1:737096-770262 GCA_026257165.2 Telfairia occidentalis | reverse complement strand
TCAATTTAGTACATTGAGGTATTACAATTTCTAATATATTTCTTTCCATTCTTTCTCTTGAGTAGGTATGAATCTTCTGTTTAGTTTATTAAAAGTTTTCGATTTTTAGCTTGTTGAAGACCTCTAACTTCTAGCTTGTGGAAGGTCTTCGACTTCGAGCTTATTTAAGAACTTCGGTTTCGAGTTTGTGAAAGGATCTTCGACTTTGAGTTTGTTGAAGAACTCTAGCTTCGGCTTGAGCTTGATCTTGGAGTTTCCAACTTGTAGCTTGTTGACGGTCTTCAGCTTATAGCTTATTAAAGGTCTTCAGTTTGTAGCTTCTTGAAGGTCTTCTGCTTGTAAGTTTTTTTTGCTAGTCTTTAGATCTTCAAAGTCTTAGTTTTCAATCTTATGGAGTCTTTTGGGAGTCTTTTGAATTCGCTGACCTCCACAAGTGAAAGATGGTTTCTCTATATATAGAGTTTTCCATAAGCTTGATTACGCTAGTACTTGATATTATTTGAGTTTTGAGCTCAAAGAATTGAGCTCATTTTTTTCTAAAATGGGTTTGAGCTTTAGGCTTTCGGCCTAGCTACATTAATGAGTTTACATTTATCGAGTCTAGCCCAATTTAGTTTAGACTACTTCGAGTGTTTGGACCAAATTATCATTTGATCTTGGACCGCATCTTGATTTAATTTGGTCGGGTCAGTTGGTGGGACCGGCAACCAAGACGATATGTGGTGTCTTTGGATTTGACAAAATTTTTTATTCAATAAAGTGTCTTCAGATTTTGATTCGAAAAATCATTGAAAAATGTATTTTCATGTAGATCTAATGAACTATAGGATTCAAACAAAAAATTGTATTACAGTTAGTGTCTTTTTAATTTTGTGAGTTTTGGTGAAATTAATTAATTGTCAAATTTTATACATGATCAAAATCAACTTTGTGTACATTTTGATTTCTATTAAATTAGTTAGAGCTTTTATAGGTTTTTGAGTTAAAATTAGTAGGTGAATTAGCAAAAATTGAATAGAAGTAACTTTATCTAAGTTTATGGTAAGATAAAATTGAAAATTTACGACAAAAATTGATGCAGTTGATTAAATTTAGAAGTAAAGATTGATTAATTTTTTTCTTTTTAGTTTACTTTATTTATACGGCAAAAGGTGGTGGGTTTGGCTCATAATGCAGATACCAGTTTAAGAAATGTGTCTGGTAGATATCTGAACTTTTAAAAGAATTCTATAAATTTCTAATCTTTTTATTTTATGTCTAATAGGTTTATGAATTTTAAGAATATTTAATAAAATTTTCAGCTTTTAATTTCGTGTGTAATAAAATTTAATTATGGTGGATTTAAAAAATATTAAATAGGTCAAAGCCCTATTAAATTCAAAATTGAAAGTTGAGGGCTTAACAAACACCTTTACAAATTCAGAAATTTATTAAATAGAAAAGAAAAGGCCCCTGTATCTATTTCGCACATTTTTTAAAATTTACTAAAAACAATTGCAAAAGTTTATTGCTAAACCTTAAAATTCAACCAATAATTTTAGTGATTTAAAAAATTCTACAATACTTTTTGAAAAGTAGCTCTAGGGATTTATAAGAGAAACACTCAATTAATGTTATTCTTTTTCTTTCAAAAGTGATATTTCAATTAAATGTAATTGTTTTAAAAATCATCTCAAATTCACTCATTTAATTGAATTTTTATTCAACTTTTTGAAGAAACTCCAATACCATTAATTGTAGCAGATTTTTGCTTTATTCAAACAGCCTAAAGATTTAAAAAAAAAAACAAAATGTTTTAAGGAAAAAATAACTTTGACTTATAAACTTGTCAAGTTATATCAATTTTGACCATAAACTTTTAATTTCATCAAATTAAACCTCAAACTTTGATATGGATTGAGAATCTTAACCTTAAATTTGAAAAAATATTGCAATTTTTATCGTCTAATAAATATTTGTTTAAAATATCATTAAAAAAAGTATTCTTATATGCGTTCAATGATTATAAAACATATATAAAGAACAAAATACATAGAATTACAAAAAAAAAAACGACATTATGAGCTAAATTTTTATAAGTTATTCAATAGTTAATTTATATATTAATTAAACTTAATTTTGTGTAATGCTTTATTTTTATTGAGATTAATGAGTTTACAAAAATTTTCACATTGTTTTTTGTTAAAATTAATGGATGAATTAGCAAAAATTGAATAGAAAGTGAAAATTGCAACACCTATCCAAATCTAAGATCCAATTTGATCAAATTGAAAGTTTAGGATAAAAATTAATACAACTTGATAAATTTAAAGGTATAAATTGATGTTTTTTTTCTATCCTTTAATATACGTAGATCATAATTGCAACCAACAAAATTAACAACACACTCACGGCAATGCGAATAGTACAAGTAAATCAGTTGCAATATAAAATAAATTAGTGTTTGATAAATTTTAATTTTAAACTTGAAATAAATTAGTATTTGATAAGTTTTAATTTTAAACTTTAGAAAATAGGTTATATAGATTACAGTATTTGGTAAATACGAAGGTTAAAGTAGACAACCTCATATTGATTATAAGTTAAATTAACATAAAGAAAAAGAATACACAAAACACAACAGTCAATATTTTAACAATGGAAATCAAATCCAGAAGATTATACGGGGAAACCACCTTCAAGGAAAAAAAAAAAAATAAATAATAATAATAAAATTTAAAAAAATTTAAAAAAATTTAAAAAAATTAAAAGCATATTCAAACCGTATCTGCATTTTTAGTAGTAATTTTAACAGGAACTAAAAAAACAAACATTTTCGAGAAATTGACTACAAAACAAAGAAATTGTATAAAAAAAATCTTCTATAATGATCGTATAAACAATGAACATCCAAGAAAATGTTCAATATTTGATTATATGACATTGTCAGAGTAAAATCAGAATCTTTGCTCTCTCATTCATGCTGTATTTGCAATATTTTACAGTAAAATAAATACAAATGAAAGGCAGAAATCAAAAACTCTCAATATAACTACAAACCTCACATTCTTCACCCAATAGAGAGAAAAAAAACTATAATAAATAAATACACCCAAAAAACCCATCCCATGAATGACACAAATAAATACTCTCCATGCCATTTTCCAATTTTTCCACACCAGCAGTAGTTTCCTTGTCATGAACAGGCAAGAATTTCCTTGATACCTGAGTTTGTCAGTTTCCCTGTTAGAGCTTTATTTTGTGTTCGATAACTAAAAACGAGAAGCCATTACATTGATTATGTACGCCTCCTGAGTGGTGAGCCCTTGGACACCGCCTTCATGCTCTGCGAGTCTCTAAAGCAGACAAAGTGAACGAGCGTTTTCCCGTTGGGATAGACCGCGAAAACGCTCGTCCCTATTTTCTTCTTGCAAAGAGAGCACATGCTATCGCCGTTTATTTTTATCACGGGTTTCCTCTGGTTATAGAGTTCGTCTCTCACCTGTTCCACAGAATTTTATGCAATATCAAAATTACCGTAGAGCACTAATTGCAACACCTATATCACATTAAGAATCGTAAGAATAGGTCAGGTATGAGACACTGTTTTGAACCGATATGATATTATGTTAGACCTCGGATCCATTGTTCGATATCACTTGTGTGAGGAGGAAGAAAAGTCGTCAGGCACAAGAAGCTGTGGGTGAGAATGAATATCGATTAAGGGAGGGACTGAAGCTGACCATAATTTCATGTCATTTAGTTGTGGGTTGTAGTGTAATAGAAGCGTATGGGGATGATTGTTAGGGGTGTTTCGGACAGTTTGAAATTGTTGGTGGAGGCGTTTCTTCTCTCCCTAAGAAGGAAGGCATCTATCAAGCATCAAAATGGTAAAAGATCATCATCACCGAACCCTGGCCGGAGAAAAGAAGGTGAGAGTGAGAGTAGTCAACATGCAACAAAAGATTGATTTGGTTCAAGAAAGAAGTCAGAAGAACAAACCAGTTTCAGAAAACCAGAAGAGACTGAAGCCTAAGAGAATAATCCCCCTCCACAAGATGAGGCGAAAAGTAAAAGTACTAACAAGACACTTGGAATGTAGTATTTGGGTGGTTGAGATGAATCGCTGGCGAGAAAAGAGTAGTTTGTGTCTATCTTACATTCTAGGCAAATAATTGGCATCAAATAGAGAGAAATAGAGAAAGACAGTAAAGTTAAGATACGGATCAAGTTCCATAGTTTACCATGTGATTGTCATTTGGGAACTTTGAGTTTCAATTCTTGTAGTATATCACGAAATAAAAGTATCTTCAATGTTTAAGGTACAGGATCGAGTCCAATAGATTAAAATGTGCGTTGAATGAACAAAATCCATCAAACAATGCAAGGGCATAATCAAATAATGAAATCAAGCTATCCAACCTGGTATGAAAATAATGATGTGCAATGGCATCATTCACAAAGTCATTTTACTTCTTGTTAGGTGAATACCTGCAAGTTTTCACTCTGTCGCAAACTCTTTATCACTGAGGAGTTCCTGTATGCCTCACTGGATTTCCTTAAAAGTGGTCCAATAAATTGAAGCAAGTTCTGCATTTTAGGAATAAAGAAGAGTGCTAATGATGAAACTGCAAGAGAAGTTTAAGAGAGAAAATTCTGGTTTCTCTATAACCTTCTAACCAATTACAAATATACAATTTAATTAATTCAAATTTTATATGAAGTTTCAAAAAAATATTTTAAAATAACAATCTATATCTACATCAAGAAGGCTCAAAGGAATGAAACTGTTGAGTTCCCTTTAAACCCCTCCTGACCTTAATATAAAACATCAATTGAATATTATTGGTAAATTAATATATAAAATAAATAGTGTTAATTTTTCATTGTATCATAAAAATACAACAACTTACCAGTTCATTGTTAATTAATTACTGGTGCATTAAAAGGAAGAAATTGTATACTAAAAATAGATAAATAATAAAAATAAAAATTCAACTCGCAAGCACAAACTGGCAGTGATTAGGCGACCAACTCTTGACAATAGCTTAATATAAATAAGAAACAGTTACATCCAGAAACAATTTGAGATAAGATTTTTTTTATAAGAACAATTTGAGATGAGATGAGATGATTTAGGAAAACACACATAAGCACAAGATGAGTCCTAGTACTTTTTCAGTTTAATCTTTCTTTAAGATGTCTAATGATAGAACGAGTACCTGTAATTTAGTTTCCTTTGGTAGAAGTTTGAGTGCCTGCGCTCCATTAATTCTGTCCCATCTTTGGCTCAACAGATCCAGAGCTTCATCAAGCATAATTGAAGAGCTTCCTTCTTCACCTGTTTCATCTGTGTCACCATCACTCCTGCTACTGTCAGTGTTACTAAGGCTAATTCTCATGTCTTCTGCACCTTCTATTGCAGCAATTTTCTTAGCTGCACGGCCTCCTTTAACCTTAAATGAAGGACCTGACCCAAGTTTTGGAGTGCCCATATTTTGAGGCGATGTTAAATTAGTAATTCTCTTCTCAAAGTTTTTTGTTGTTCTGCGGGGGTTGAGGTATATTTGTAGAAGAGTCAGGTATATATTGCCAGAAGATTTTGTAGGTTGCTGGTAGGCTACAGATTCATACACCCGATCACAGTAGGACAGTGCCAACTCAGGAACATGGATCTAGAAGTGAAGAAAAATACTTTATTGTTTTGAATTAGTATAAAAGGTATGTAGCAAACAGAAACAAAAGAATGAAAGCTATTTGAAACCGTTGATAAGTGAAATGAAGAGGACGGATACAATGCAACTCCAGTTCAAACAGTCAAAGATACCTTGTGAACATAGAGAGATAAGGCAAGCTCATGCTGGTTCATCTTCCCCAATAGGATTGCTCGTTCTTCATACAATGCATCTGAAGGAAGACGTTTTAATAGAACCTCTGGATGATACCCTGAGATTGCCTCCAAAGCAGACAACAACTTCTTTCTTGTGGAGGAGTAAGTTTTTTCATCCCATTTATGTTGAGCACTTAAATCTGCATGCCAGTCAAGAACTTCCGAAAGATATATTTGAAGCTACAAATGTTATTTTGATGATCAGTACCATTTAAAATTAATGAAAGGCTATCATGATCAGTTCCAATCAACAGTAAGTACAAAAGATCAGCTTGGACTGTTTGCATGAATGGAAAATGTAAATGTTATCATATGAAATAGACTCCTATCGAACTCAGCAAAGCAGCTCTATGGGTTTACCATTTCATTTTGGAGATTTCCAGAAATTGAACTCTCGTTCATTGCAAGCATAAGTTCCAAATATGTCCCCTGCAAGTTAGGAGCATGCTGCTTCAAATAGGAATTGACCAAGTCTGCTGGAATATTTCCTGAAAGAAAGAGCTCAATAGTTTGCGTCGGACAGCTTTCAAGAACAGTCATTGAGAATTCCAGAACCAGCATGGGATCCGTTCCACAAAGTGGCTATATGAAAAATTGTCAAACATTATTAGATACTCGATAATAAACAAAATAAAATAATTATTAAATTATTAAGCTTCTGACATTAAAATATAAATGTCAACCCTCTTTTCCCCTCGAGAATCATTCTAACCTTAACACAATTAGTACCATTTTGGAAGAAAGTACTAATAAGTTTGAGATACTACAGCTAGTGCCAGTGAATAAGCACAAAATTTAATAGTTTTTTTTTTCCATAAACTAAAAAATGTAATAGTAGTTAATCCAAAATAATCTTACACTAATCAATTAAAAGCCATACATCAATGGGTCAACTAAATTTAAACAGTGAAGCAAGCTCAGCACAGAAATAATTACCATAACACCTAATGTGGTTCAATACTTAGATCACGAAGATTCAATAATAGTTTTACATCTTCCAATTAAAAGGAAGAAAAAAATCTTTCATCATTTCCTTTGGATGTCGATGCCCTTACCATACCCATATGAGATATGGATCCACTGTTGGACTAGAAGGTCAGAACTGAATCTTAAATAATTAATCACAGTAAACATTAAAATAATCTACCATCTAAATCCAGCCATTATAGTTACCTATGGAAAATTTCAGGCGTTGAACGCAAAAATCCGATTAAAATTAGAATTCTCCTTCAAGCGATTGCGAAAACTTACCTTAAGATAGTCAATGATCATTTCAGGTTTGAACTTCTGGGTAAATTCAGCTTGAGACTCATTGGCTTTTGATTCTTCTACCAATTGATGCAAAAGCTTCAAAGCTTCACGATGCATGGAATTGCACTTATATAGCTCTAACAGTGCGGTGTAATGATTACTTTTCTGAAGGATCTCTTCACATACTTTAACGTCACAGTAATTTGAGCCTTTTAATAATTCCAAAGCTGCAAATGATTGTCCAGTAAAAAGCAGAGCTTGAAGTAGTGCTGTATCCAGTATTGCTGCCATCTCCCTAGCACCGGAGCTTATAGGGATGTTCCCTCGTCCCTGCAGACCGAAGATAATTTCTGATCATCAAATTCAAGTAATTGATATGTATCATTAAACCTGTGAATCATTACAGAAAAAGATCCATTGCCCCCACCCCACACCAAAAAAAAAAAAAAAAAAAAAAAAAAAAAAAAAAAAAAAAAAAAAAAAAACTGTCTTGGGTATATAAATTGAAGGTAGAAATGTGCCGATGAAGCCCTTCTCCAATGCTCTAAAGAATCCTTGGCTATCATGGAGGCTGGGTCTCGTACAACAACTTGGAAATTGAATTTAAATGATTAACTTCATGGCAGAGGAAGTGTGACCCCATCTTACGGAGGTCAGATCTCTATCAGAAACCTCTCATAAGCTCTTCAATCTAGCTAGATCTCAAAATTTTGTTGTGGAAAATTGTAGGGTGTAGTCAACAACAGATGAAACTTATGCTTTAGGAGGCATCTTAATGAAAGGGAGATCTTTGGCAAACCTCTCCAGTCCACTCCTGTCCAATATCAACTTAATCGAGAGAAATCATTCTTTATTCTAGAAGTTAGAAAATTGAGGGGATTCTTCTTCAAAAATCTTTTTCAACCACTTCACCTTCTTGAATAACCAACAACCCATCCTATCCCAGTTTCTAGCAAGGTGATTTGGAGGCTAAATGTTCTCAAGAAGGTGAAAATTTTCATAGGGACTATGTCTCACCGTCCAGAAAAAGGCACCTGCATTGCTCTCCTCCCAATTGGTGTCCTCTTTGCAGACATAGATTTGAAGACAGCAACCACCTTCTTGCTTTGTCCTTATACTTATAGATGATAAATAGTGCACAGTCTCCTAAATGCATTTGGCTTCAGTCGGTGCTCGACCAAATGTTTAGCTACGGATGCTCTTTGCAGGCCCCCCTCAAAGACAATCATCTATTGTCTGGTGTAGCATTATCGCAACTAGTTTTTGGAGTCTTTGCCTCAAGGATTTGGATAACATTTACAACACTACCATGAGGCCCTTGATCTCTGGCTTTCCATTAAGATCTTAAGCTCTTAGTGGTGTACTCGTTCTAGTAGCTCTTCTTTGATTTTGCCAATATGATCATCTTTTTGTAATCCCCTGAGCCCACGATGTCCTCCCCCCACTCCCCCTCCCCCTCCCCCTAATAACTCTTCAAATAATCAAAGAAATTTTGTTTCATATATATGTAATATCTGTGTGTGTGTGTGTCTGTATCTTCTGCAAAAATTGGCAGAGTAGTTTCTAGGTTTCTCTTCAGTCCTCCCGAAGTATACTTATTTAGGGAGTTAACTCAAAACACTAACAGGTTAACAGAAGTTTGAGAGAGAACACCCTGATATTCTCCATTCACAAGTCATATATATCTAAAGGTGTACAAAGGTGCCCCAAAATAAACAATGTAAAATTACAATGAAGTACGGGACTTACAACTAAGCTATTATTTACAACACTGCACACTAATACACATGCTATATCAATATTAATAGACACAACATAACACACACAAAGAAGCAAAGATATCAGGACTTTACCTTGTAAGATTTCTTATACCGGTCTCCAACAGCATCTAAAACTACTTCTTCTGTCCCTTCAGCCGTGGCTTTTTCGATAATGTTGTGCCTTTTCTTCTGCAAGAACTTGATTAGAGCCATAAGAGTATTATGGTTCATTTTTTTTGACTCCAATGTTGTGTTCTCATCAGATTCTTGTAGCTGGTGTGGAGGTGAATCCATGTCATCTGAAAAACCTGAGGAACCTCTTGAAAGATGAGGACCATCCAAAGTCATGTCCATCAATTTCTCTGTTTCAGTGACCAAAGTTGTCTTAGGAAGGACAATTGAAGGATAAAAGGGAAGCACATAGGTTATATCCACTTGAGATGCCAAAAAATGTTCCATTGCATCCTCATAGCTCCCATTATCAAAAAGATAGTGAGCATATCTGAAATATAAGACACAGCATATTTGAAATAATTTCTAACAGAAGTTATAGAAAAGAACAACGAAAGGTCTTGTAAAGTTCTTGTAAAAATAATAAATAATAACTATAAGAAGACAATGCATAAGTAACGTGATATCAAAGAACTTTGCTATGAGCAAATGCTGGAGGAGGATGGTGGGTTGCTGCTGCCTGCTGCAGATTGGAAGAAATTTGAATGATGAGGATGCGGAAGATGATTTATGATATTCAGCCTATCTAAAAAAAGGACATTGCAAGATGGAGTTCGAGAGGGGACCGGTATTTTCTTCGCCAGAGATCTGTATTCCACCCCTTACTGTTACCAATAGTGTCTCAAGAAGCTACTTGACTAAGGCTAGTTGGAATAAAGAAAACCCCCGAACAGATTATTTTTGTTTATGGCCAACCAATTTGGGTGGAGTTATGAGAGCTGATAGAATTTGGAGAAGTAACATCCTATTGTGGCTTTATCACCAAACTGGTGCCGTATTTGGCAGGAAAAATGAAGAGAATCGGAAGCAAATTTTTGGTCTGTGCTCCTCAGCTTAAAATGTTGGAACAAATTACTTCAATCATCTGGGCCGAACTGGTGTTTCACGACAAAAGAGTTAGTTGAGAATAAGTTACGTTATGGGGTCATAAGTTTTTAAAAAGGAAGCCAAAGGGTCCATGGACTATTGTAGTCATGGTCATGCTTTGAGATATTTGGTTAGATAGAAATAGAAATCAGATAATTTTTAATGATAAATGTAGAGAAGAGATCTGGAGAAAATTGGGGAAACACCTAAACTTATTGCTACGACTTGATGTACACTTTCTATTAATTTGTAACAATAGTTCTTTGTTGAATCCAATTTGGGCTCTTTCCGTAAGCTCCAGGGCTTTTTGGTGTTTAGACCGGGATCTTTTGTACATTTCAAATCTATAATATAAATTTTATATGATTCCCTATCAAAAAAAAAGAAAAGAAAATTAAGTGAGATGATTACCAAACAATGTTTTCTCTTCTAGAATGGAAAGAAAAAAAAAATCACAGAAGTAGTTTTTTAGTACGAATACCCACCTAATATGTATTGAACTCTCCTTTGCAGATCGAAGGCTTGAATCTTCAGGTGGAAGTAATTTGCACAAAGCCAACGCTTCCTCAAAGTTACCAGATGCTGTTAATTGTACAATCTGCAGCCCAAATGACAATATCTTACACGTAACCTCAGAGCAAAATGTTTGTGCTATATGCAGATTTTGGAGCATATGGACCAAATAATCATTTCAATCTATTTAATAACACAAGATAGATGGAAGTGCCAAAAATACTGAAATTACTACTATCATACTCAAATTATAAAAACAATCTAAGTTTATACATATTTCACTCTTGACAACCAACCGCATGGATGCAGACACCCCAAACTATAATTAACACAATCTTGTATATTGGGCATAAGATCACCTGTGCACCAAGAGGAACAGGAAAGAGGCCATAGGCAGAATTGTCTAATCCAACAACCAAAGCGTGCTTACTGTCAATAAGACGCCGACCATTTCGAAGGACAATCGTCTGTATCAATGCGTATGGAGACCGGAGAGATCGAATCTGCAATTTTAAAGAACAGAAGCATATGTAGAGATTTCAATAACGAAGGGTGTTTTACTGCTTACAATGGATCGAAGATACCTCAATATATCTTGGCAACAAAGCAACAGCATAGGGCTTCTGTATGACAACAACAGAAGGTGCCTCTGACCAACAAATCCGACCTTCTTGAAGAAGTTTACCATTTTGGTCCACAAAAACGCCAATGTTATCCTAAAAGTGAGATGTAAGGTGTCTATTCTTCGTACATCTAAAGAAAATGACTGCTAATATTATACAATATTTTTTTTGTTTTCAATTTACATGCAGCATAAATTGTGGTTAAAAAATGAGTTAACTGCTGGACTAAAATGAACATTCCAGTAAACAAGCCCACCTGTCCACTAAAAAAAGTGCATACTCATGAATGAATACTAGCGTATATAGGTATTATTTGGTGAAGCGCTGCAGTATACCTATTCTGAAACCCAATTCAAAAGGCTATGTAAATCTCACTCTACTCCTCATTCTACTTGGGCTTTCTGTAAAAATATAAATATATATTAATATAAAATACAGCTTTGTTCGTGAAAAGTCATGAAAAACAGCAGAGAACTTCCATTCTCCCTACCTTTAATGCATGATTCTCCATTCTCCTCTCATAACTCATCTTTCAAACACATCGCAATCCTATTAGTATGCATTCTTAGTTGATATGGTCTATTGCGGCAGACCTTCTAATTGGGTGTTACTCTCCAACTGGGTGGTCTATATGCTAAAAGAACGAGGAATTCAAAAGTCATCTCCTATACTTCCCCTCTTCTGCTCAGTTCTGGGACCAGATTGTTCTCTCTTTTAATTGGTAAATTTCCCTCCCCAGAAACATCAATTACCTCATTCTTTATTGCTCTTGTAGGTCACACTCACACTTTCAAGCTCAAGGCAAAAAAAATTCTACAAACTGCAGCTAATTAAAGCTTTTTGTTTGTCATTTGATTAGAAGGAAATGGAAGGTTATTTAACAATGAAGAGACACCTTTTGAGCTTTTATCGGAAACCATCACCCTTCATCACTCTTACTTGGTGTGTTAAACAATCCTTTTAGTAAATAGTAATTATGGTTTAAATTCTTACTTGGGGTAGGAGTTGATGTAATCTTGCTTGATTTGGGTTGAGGCTCCCAACCCCCTGGTAAATTTCATTCGTTCGGTGAAGTTTGTTTCCAACAAAAGAATGTATTTTTGGTCCATTTCAGTTTCATGCACACCTTCATTGGCTGCATTTGCAATCATAATGGTATTATACATACATCTTTATTGTCTCCTCTTCTCGCCCACATATCAGTAAACCTCCCCCTCAGCAACTAACAGAACCGAGAAGTTTGAAAAATAATAATAAACTGTTTAGCTGCGAACCATGAAGTAGTGCAGTAATACCTACACTAAATATGTGAGTAGCTGACATGGCAATATGGCTTTAAGGAATCAAGACGCCCATAATTCAACGACTTTTTGAAGTTAGAGTATCAAGTTCAAAGCGTTACTTCTAAGAAGGTACGGAGGTTCATGTTTCACTCCTTAAACTGATCCCTTCCATTTTATGGTTAAAAATGATTTAATTCTTCCCTTATATAGCATGAAACCTTTTTTTTCAAAGCAAACACAGAAGCAACGGAATTTAGAGTGTAAATTACAGGACCAAAACATACCTTCCCAAGAAGAAGTTCTCCAGAAGGTAACGAGACTACCAGAGGCGGAGCTAACCTCCCAGAAGGAAATACATCAGTCAATGAACCGCTGGTAGCATTTAATATCACGTATTCTCTTCTAATCCCCAAACATATATTTTCTCCACACCAAGACATTGACTTCACTGTGTCGGGGACACCAAATTCTTTAACCTCGACGAATCCTCGTCCCCCTACAAAGCCAAAAACATCTTAACTTCCTTACCATAAATTATAATTTTATCTTGAAGATCGGTAACTTTTATATTGAAATTCTTAACAGATGTTCCTTTAAATTGCCGAGCAACTGAACAAACGTAAGAGAGCAAGAACTGAGACTCCAAAACTTTAAACTGGGAAAAAGTTAAATCAATTCCACGAAATACAATTCGAACGAAAACATTAACAGCTGAAATGCTGCTTTTCCAAACCGAATTCAATTCAAACTAGAAGTCTATGAACCATGGATAATTACCGTCGTGTCTGAAAATACAGACCCTCTTTTGCCTCGCGAAGCACAAAAAACCGCGACGGTCGTCCCAGGAATACGCATTGGCACCCTTGGCCTTGGTAATTACGGCTAGAGTCTCCAAATTGGGAAGTTTGTGGAACGCGATTGATTCAGAGAGAGTCAAAAGGAGCTCCCTCGAATCAATGACCTCCATAGACACCAAAGACCTCCGGGAGAATCCCGTCACGTTCCTCTCCAGTACATACGGTTCCTTTTGCAGCTCCATCGACTTCGAGTGGAATTCAGACGACGTAGAGCGGTCAGAACCTGAGGATTCCGGAGAGAAAATACGAAGAGATCCATCTGAGCAGCCGATGAAAAGCTTGGAGCCGTAAGACTCGATGGATTCGATCTTGGAAGGATTATCCTTGAGCAGCTCGAAGGAATCGTAAGCACTATGCACCATCTCGTCGTCTCAAATTCATTTAGAACATCTCCGATTCTTGTTTTCAACAAATCAAATGCCCCTGAGTTCATCTTTTAGGCAAAGTACCCCTCTCAATTAAAGGCATTCGACCCGACTCTAAAGACCCGTGTCTTTTTTTATTTTTTTTACTAAAATTTAGTCCATTTAAACCTAATACTTTCGTTTTCGTCCATTTAAAACCATACTAGGATAAATGTTGTAATTATCCCAATTGTGACTAACCATAGACATTTTTATTGTTGGATGAGATTGTTTGTGTAGGTATATGATTTTTTTATGCTTCTATTTAGTTAGATTGGAGCATTTTATCCTTAAGTTTAGTGTTTTAATTTGCTTCACTTTGTGATTAACTTCAAATGTTTTAGTCAATTTGTGTATAGCTTAGTAGATAGAACATTATTTATTATTGCAAATATTGATGGTTCGATTTTCACCCCACACTTGATGGACTAAAACAATATCGAGTATTTTGAATGTTGGATTTTGACATTTATTTGGAATAACTTTAGGTGTTAAAATGGTTGAATTTTGTATGATTTATTTACTTATCAACCATTCAACGTCATTGTGTAAATGGATGAAGTTAAAAGTGTAAAGTAAAATTTGATTAATTTATCTTATTGTTTTAACAGTTTCTTCTTTTTTTTCTTCTTTCAATTATACCATTTTAGTTGTTTAAATGATCAAATTTATATAGGACATACTTAGCAAGTCGACAAAATAGTTAGAAAATATAAAATACATCTAATATAGTAAAATTTATAATTCAAAATTTTTAAGAAGTTGGTAGAACTTTTTAAATTTTCACTTTTAGTAGACTTATTCTTCGTATGAATTTTTGGTAATGTACTAACTATCGCACCATATAAATTTATTGTTCGTCAAATTTAACACTCACATTATAAATTATATAATTGAAATTTGTTAGAACATAAATGATTAAATAGTATAATTGAAATTGAAACATGCTAAAATGCAATCAATCAATTTGATAGGGATTAAATCGAAAAAACACATCCTAATTTGAACCTAACTCAATTACCAAGGCAGTAATGACCTTTTCAATGATTGAAAGTTTGATTCTTTACAACGCATTTGTTGAACTGAAAACAAAAATGATAAGTCACAACAACCATAGTCTCTAAATTTTGAGGATTGTGTCGGACAGATCCATAAATTTAAAAGTGTCTAATAGGCAAAGTGTCACATAAATAAAAAACTTGTTGAACACTCATTAGAATTTGTGGCCAATTATACAGACCTTTAGAACTAGACTTGTAATTCAATATAAAAAGCAAAAAAAGATAGAAAAAATAGTAAGTACTTAGTTTGTAGTTCAACAATTGCAGGGATAAGTGGTCAAACAAAAGACTTTAGAGATGATAATAGATGTCTTGTTCACTAAGTTAAAGTTTGGATCAATGAAAATGGTAGTTACTAAACCATTTATTTAATCACCAATATAAGCATAACTCAATCGATTAAAACATATATTATGACAAAAAGATTGTGGGTTTGAATTCTCACTCCTACACGTTGTTGAAAAAGAAAAATTCATTTAGCTACTATAATAAACATGAGATAAATTAAATTATTGCCAAACCGAGTATATGTTAAGATATATCTCTCACACCAAAAGGTCGTAGGTTCGATTCTCCACTCCACATGTTATTGAACTAAAAAAGTAATAAATAAAAGAAATCATTTATAGAAGGAAAAAAATAAAGATGACATAACATAATTCAACATTTAAAATATTAAGAGTATATTTGGTAGCATAGGATTTTAAATGAATTGGATTTTGACGCATTTCATAGAATTTTAGTTAAATTATTTATTTAATTTTAATTTTAATTAATAAATTAGAATTAAAAACCTATATTAATATATATTTTTTATTTTAATTTCTTCAAACATCCTAGTAACAAAATTTAAATATATTCATTATAAACTTTTCTCATTCTAAACAAAATAAAGAATTTAAATCTATCTCTTTTTCTTTTTTTTAATGCCAAACAGTGTTACTTATTTTGGGAATTGGTAGTGAAGGTTCAAAATTTCCACCCACACATTTTTTATATACAAAAAAAGAAAAAAAAATCCGTGCGAAAGAGAGAAGGGCAAAAGAAAAAATAATACGCTCAACCGCCCAGCATTTCTAGTTCCTATTCAAAACCCTCCTCTCATCTCTGTAGGACTTAGGGCAATGTTAGATTATTGCAGTCCTTCGCTCAGTCTCTCTCCATTATCGGCGTTCTATTTGTAGCTTTGGACTCGTTCCCTCTTCTTCGGCTAATCAAGCTCTTTCTCTGTCGGGCTCTCTACGGTTCAAGGTCAATTGCTCTTTCAAGGTAATTCATTATCCCCAATCTTTGGATCTCAGGATTTGTTCTCATCATCTCGCCGTATTTTAGGGTTAAGTATCTATCTTCCTTGATCGCACTTTAATTCAGTCTCTCATGGCTGTCATATAGCCCTTGATGTTGACTTTCTGATTTCTGCCGTAAGGTGTTCTTCATTCTCATATTGAGATTTATTCTCGGTTTGATTCCCCCTTTGAGTTTTGGAAGGTAGTCACTCAGTCTGCGACGTGCACTATGTTTGCTTTAATTTGTGCAAACATAGGTACTGATTTAGCTGTGTGCGCGTGGTTACGATCTGCCGTACTCAGCTGCTATTTTAAAATTTTGATATTTTCTTGTTTGGTACCGCGGTTTTGGTTGCTACTTTGTGCAAATATGGTTTCTGGCGATGTTATCATCATGATGTCATTGACGAAGCTATGATACTCGTAGTGGTTGTAATATTGGTTGCGGTTTGGGATACATTAATTTATAAATATTAAACTAGGCAAAAATTAGATTTCAAAGTGATAAATTGACATGTCTCTAACATATTCTACAAACCCTTGAATATCATATACTCACTCGAGAATATCATTAAACTGTCAAGGGATTGGGGAAGGAAACCAAGGCGATGAAACCCTTTTACCTCCTTATGTAATGTTGTGGTTATGGCAGTAAGAGGTGGGGGGCCTAGTGGATGGTAGTGCTATCTTTACCCCTTTTGCATTTTGACGACTGAAGCACATTGGCTGTCCAGATATCATGTTCACCATCCATGAGGATGAGGTGATAATTGGCCCATTAGGGTCGATAGTGTTGGGCATCTAAGCCAGTTATATGAGTTAGTTACATTAAAACAAGTAATAGGAGTAAGTGATGGAGATAGCTGTTGTAGCGAGTTACTCGAGGCCCAATTATGAGTATGGAGATGAGTTTGTTAGCCATGGGCCAGAGGTTATAGTTAGAAATATGTGAACGCGGTGAAGGATTTTGGGAGTTTTTGAGATTACTTTGTGGTAGAGAGAGAGCCTCTTAAATTATAGTCTGTTCAATTTAAAACAACATTTCTAGTTTTATCACTGTCTCAACCAACCCCTTCAGCCCTAACTGTTTTAAAATTAATTAGACACAATTCAGTGCATTTTTCGGTCAGTGCATTTTTCTGTAAGTAATCTCGAGGAAGGGAAGGATTTCTCATAACTATGGATGAAATTCTAATGCTGATCCCATAACCAGTTGTTCAGTTTCCAATTATAAATTTCAGTTTCTTACCCTTTTTTTTTCCGGTAATATATGTGTTTCATGGGAAAGGAGTTGTGGAGGATGTTTTCTATTTCCTCAGGATATTTTGTTGGTGACATTTTATAGCATACCCCGATTTGCAAGGAACCAACTATGGATTTTGAGGTGTATCAACTTCATGGCCTTATGAATAGTTTTGCTACTTTTTCAGGAGGGGAGGGCAAGTGACAGAACTTGTACTAGAGGCTGCTAAACATGGCAGACTTAGAAAATTTACTTCTGGAGGCTGCAGGAAGAACTAATGCAACAGGGAGAAATCGACACTCCCATCCACCATCTCGACGGCAGCGCGAGGGTTCATATTCTGATGCTGGAAGTGACTCTAGGGGTGATGACTCAGACGATGATCGTGGTTATGCAAGCAGGAAGCCCTCTGGATCTCAGGTTCCTCTGAAGAAGAGGTTAGATCCTACAGAAAGAGATGATGATGTGGGCAGCCAAGAAGAAGGGGATGATGAGGATGGTGCTTCGGATCGTGAGGGTGACAGCAGTGATGAATCTGATGTCGGGGATGATCTCTACAAAGACGATGACGACAGGCGCAAGCTTGCTGGTATGTCTGAACTTCAGAGAGAGATGATTCTGTCAGACAGAGCATCGAAGAAGAATGATAAGCATTTGTATGAAAGCTTGAGAGCTAAGATGGATAAAGGGAAGGCTGCCCCATCTCGAAAAGAGACTCCACCTCTCCTATCATCTCGTAGCAGATCATCAGCAAGATCTGCTGATAGAGCAGCTGCAAAAGATGATGCTCTAAATGAATTGCGTGCAAAAAGGTTGAAGCAGCAGGATCCAGAGGCTCACCGCAAATTGAGAGATGCATCTAGAGCGAATGCAAACAACCGAAGGTTCTCACCAACAAAACGAAAGCCCTTTACTGCTCCAAGTTTGAGTAGCTCAAGCCAAAGTGAAAGTGAAAGTAGGTTTCAAAGTGAAGATGAAGGGTCCACAGGGGATGGTGGAATGATTGACAGTGATGATGAGAGATCCATGCCTGGTTCAGATGGGCCAACATTTGAAGATATCAAGGAAATTACTATTCGTAGATCAAAACTCGGAAAATGGTTTATGGAGCCATTCTTTGAGGAATTGATAGTTGGATGCTTTGTGAGAGTTGGAATTGGGAGATCAAGAACTGGGCCTATCTACAGGCTCTGCTTGGTACGCAACGTTGATGCAACAGAACCTGATCGTCAGTATAAACTAGAGAACAAAACCACACATAAGTATTTAAATGTAATTTGGGGAAATGAAAGTCCTGCTGCCAGGTGGCAGATGGCCATGGTTTCTGACTCTGCACCACTTGAGGATGAATATAAACAGTGGGTTAAGGAGGTAGAGCGAACTGGCGGCCGGATGCTAAGCAAGCAGGATATATTGGAAAAGAAGGAAGCCATACAGAAAGTCAACAACTTTGTCTACTCAGCAGCCACAGTGAAGCAGATGTTGCAGGAGAAAAAATCAGCCTCGTCAAGGCCATTAAATATTGCAGCTGAGAAGGACCGGCTGAGGAGAGAGATGGACGTAGCGCTAAGCAAAAATGATGAAGTCGAGGTGGAGAGGATCAAGGCAAGGCTGCAGCAATTAGAGGCATCCAGGAGGTTGCAGATGAAAGATGCCAAGGCTATTAGATTAGTTGAGATGAATAGGAAGAATAGGGTGGAGAACTTCAAAAATGCATCAGAATTGAGACCCATGAAAGATTTGAAAGCTGGAGAGGCCGGTTATGATCCCTTCTCAAGGAGATGGACCAGGTCAAGGAATTACTATGTTTCAAACGCTGGTGAAGCAAATGGGGCTGCAGAAACAGGTGGCAACAGTGACAATGTAATGCCTGCGTCAGAGGGTAATAGAACAGGATCTGGTGTGATTGCAGAAGCTGGCATGGCAGCTACAGCAGCGGCTTTGGAAGCTGCGGCTGGTGCTGGAAAGTTAGTCGATACTAGTGCTCCTGTAGATGGAGGGACAGAGTCGAATTCACTGCACAACTTTGAGCTGCCTATATCATTGGCTATGCTTCAGAAGTTCGGTGGATCCCACGGAGCTCAGGCTGGGTTCTTAGCAAGAAAGCAGAGGATAGAAGCCACAGTTGGACGCCAAGTTCCTGAGAATGACGGTAGGCGGCATGCGCTGACACTGACTGTAAGTGATTACAAGAGAAGAAGAGGGCTTCTTTGAAATCCGATGACTACAACTGAACAGTATTGCATTAGTGTGTTCTGGTCTCATGGGATTTGGCATAAAATATTATTGAATTGGAAAGACAACTACTAAACGCTCCCTTTTAGCGAAATCCTCCCTGATTGTGGGAAATATTAAGCCTTGAAGAAATCTGTTTGCTTCTGATTAAATTTGCCCGTTGGTCTTCATTTCCAATGCCGCTGCCCCCTGTGTTAAAGTCTGAAACAGCTCGAGACTTTGCCTTTAGAAGAAATGAACATCTATGGTTCAAATTTCCTTTCATTGTTATGAAATTAGTACATGTTGAGGATATCTAAGTAAAGATCACATTCAGTCACGGTAAACACTCTTCTGTTACTTATTTGGGTTATTTATACACCATTTTAAGAATAGTTTTACTTTACTTCTCTTAGAGCTCAGGTCTTGTGTCTGTAGTAATGATTATTGTATAGGTTGACTTGTTTTGCAGTATTTTGTTTTTCATCTTATTTTTGAAAACTTAGTGTAACTGATTGCATTTTAAAGAAACATCTTGGTAAGTTTGAAACTATGTACATGGTTTGAAATTATTTCTTATTTTTTATCTTTAACTTTAGAAAATATTGATGAAGTTGTTCTTTTCATCTTCCCACAAGTTCCACTTTTGATTCCAACAAATCAGTTATTATGTGCTGCAGAATGAGGTATTTTCACCTAAGGCACCGGCATGAAGCATTTTTAGCTTAAACTGAGGAGTTATTTGCTGCAGATTCTTCTGTAAGCTTAGGTTCTTAAAGACTTGCATTTCTTCATTGGCTTCACTTCATTTAGTGATAGAGAGTTGTGGAAATTGAGAGCTTATTCTCATGGAAATACCTGAATGACGTGTCCCAAGTTCCTTAGATTCAACTATATTTTTCATAATTTTAAACATTATAAAAATGTCATTTTGTTAAATTCAAGATGAAAAAGGGCTATCCATTACAAATTTCTCAAGAAATAAAATGATTTTTTTTTAATGGAAGTTTCGATATTAAAATAAAAATTTGAAAATATAGCATCCAAAATTAAATAACTATGAAAGTTCAAGAAGAAAATTTGTACTGCCACTACATTGCTTTGTTCGATATCATTTTCGTTTCTAATTTTCTATTTTCTAAAAAATTATTTACTATCTAATTCATTGTTTTTCAAAAAATCTCTTGTAATTATGTTTGAGATCTTGGATTATCATTTTTTTATTAAAAAAACTGACAAATATTTCAATTATAAAAAAATATTTATACTCTTAAAAAAATTAATTATTATGTGAAGTAGATAAGAGTGAACAAATAAGTTCATTTTTTTTTAATAAATGTATATAAATTTAGTTTCCCCTCTTCTTATTACTTGAGCTTTGGACCCGCAATTTTCTTTTTTTGAGTTCAAGAATATGTTGGATCATTAGCATATGTCTTAATAAATTTAGTTTTTTTTTTTTAAAGTTTAACAATATGTAGGATGTAAAATTTGAACTCATGAACTGACTACTAACTTTATAGTTACATCATATATTTATTTGTCAGTTCATTGTAGTGAATCGGATTAACTTAATTAAAAATAACTAATAAAGTTGAAAAACAGAAAAAAAAAAAAAATTATGGCTTGGAATTAAATTGATGATTTGAATTTCTGTGAGGAGGCCAGTAATTAAAGACACAGAGAGGGGGAAAAAAAATAGTTCGTACGAAGTCACGGGCAGAGAATCAGCGAGCAGCGGGATAAGAGGGCGGCGACATTAGAATTTAGAACCTTTTTCTTTTTCCTTTTCTTTTTCTTTTTCTGAACATAAGATTGATTTACAGTTGCATCACCATTAATTAAACCAAGACTCCAACAAATCACCATACGTGCTTCTCCCTTACTGGACCGTGACGCTATTTTCAGCGGTGACCGCTCTGTGCTGACGGCCTTTAAACCATTTTAGACCCACAGACCTCACCAGTAAAAAGTTGAGAGAGAGGAAAAAGAAGAAGAAGAAGAAGAAGAAGAAGAGGATGACGCTGGGCCTCATCAATGCGAACCCGGTGGTTCACGCCAAGAAAGAGCGGATCGCTCGCTCCGAGGACCTCCACGGTGACGACGCCGTTGATCCTCTCGAAATCTATGATATCCTTTTCTCTCTTGCTCGTGTTTTGACCGATTTTGATTTCTACTTCCTTTTTCTTAATAGCTTCATTTTCCCCGTGATTCTCGAGCTGAATTCTGTTCAGGAAGTTAGGTTCTATTTTTTCTGTGTTTTTTGGAGTGTTCTCGTACTTTCTCTGTTACTGTACGGTTAATTTTGCCTGATTTTGCGGAAATTGAGTCATCTCGTTTCTTCTGGAATCTGATTTTCGATGGTCAATATGTTAATTTCTTGTCCTTAATACGAATTTTGATACATTTCGTGAGGGATATTAGAGATCCGGAACATCCGTATTCGTTAGAGCAGCTAAGTGTTCTCTCAGAGGAATCGATCACCGTCGATGAGAAGTTAGGGCGTATCCTGTAAGCAGAACCGAAAAAACTTCATTTTATTCTGCTTCTTTGATTTTCAGAGACAATCAGAGATTATTTACGATCATATTACTCTAACAAACACATTACCGAGATTCCTATTTTAGCAAAGTTTGATTGAAATGCCTTCCAGTATTGAATTCCTAAATCGTTTGCTGAATTAGTGTTTATCACATAGGATAACTTTCACTCCGACTATCCAGCATTGTAGCATGGCGACTGTGATTGGTCTCTGTCTGAGAGTGAAACTTAAGCATTTTTTCCCCCCACATTACAAGGTCAGTTCACTTTCCTTTCCTAAGCAAAAAACTTTGGATTACTGTTTGCTTAATTTCAGTTCTCCACTTTACTTTATGCAATCAGCAATTGCTGATGAAACTTGTGATTGTGCCTAGATATTGAATTAATTTTGAGGAAGTTTGATGGTTCTTGAAGGTAATGGTCATAATAATAATGCGTTTGGATGCCGTCTCAGGATTGTCTTGGGGGCTTGTTTTTAGAATCTAAATTTTTATATTTTATTTTCGAAATTGTTTTTCAGATTTATGATGAGTTGTAAAAGTTCATGGATTATACATATTAAGTCATCGTATTACGATACTATGAATTTAGGAGGAAGAACTTATTATTGAAGAAAATAAGTAATTCGTGAAAGCGTTTGAATAAAAAAAAAAAAAAAGAAACTTCTAAAAAAATCTATCCACCTATGTTTTAGATTTTTTTTTTTAAATACAAAATAATTTTGAAACAAATTCAAATTAAAAAACCATTTCCAAAACTCTTATTTTTTTAAAATTTTATCCTTTTTTTATTGTTTTTAATTTTAAAGCTTATTTGGAAAGATGTATCTTGGTCTTTCTTTTCATTTAAGTTATACCTAAAAGACAATTAACAATTTTTTTTTAACAATTAATTTAGAAAAAAATACATATATATATATATAAAGAAAACGATACAATACTAATGTTTATTTTTGTTTTTAAAAATTTATCACCTCAAACCTACATTTCGAAAAAAAAAAACTGTTTTTTTGTTTTTGTTTCTTTATATATACATACACATACGTATAAAAAAAGAACTTAATCTTCATAGTTTCTGAATAATTTAAAATAAATTGTCACAGAGAACTAGAATTTGTAAGACTTTTTTATGAATTTTGTTCTTACAACAAGAGAAAATGAAACATTGAATCATCTAATCAATTCAGTTGAATTCCTGTACAAGATTTTTGTTAAATGTTCATTTACTTTTACCTTAGTATACATGATGGAAATAGGCTGAATAAATTGGTTATATTCAGTACTCACTCACATTAAACACCACCATCTGAATCGTGTATTCTTCAAAGAGCCTTAACTCATTTATTAACCCCGAAATCAACTTGAGCCATTCGAATCTGGCTCGAGTTTGGGTCATCCCCTAAGCCTGGTTATGGATTTTGCAGGTTGACATCAAAGTGTCTCCAGGATCCCACGCAAATGAAGAATCAGGTGAGCTTAAGCATTCTAAGATGTTAGATCAAGATGTCCCTTAAATATACGATAATTAATACCCGTACGTAATTTTTTTTTTTTGAGTTCAACATTTGTAAGGGTGGGGGATCGAACCATCGACCTCTGCGTAGTACATGCTTTTATCTACGGAACTATGTTCAGATTGGCAATACCCGTAGGTAGTTAAGAGTATTAATTTGTTTAGTTTTTGGTTGAACTAGTTGAATTGAAACCTATTAGGTAAAAACAAAGCGTAACATTTTAATTAAAAAATGCCATTCCCAAAAACTGAGAGTTATATTTTAACTAAAAAGAAAATGCCATGATGGATTTTTTTTTAAAGAAAATACCAATGTCATTTGAATTAGTAATAAATAAAATTATATCAGTTGGTTAGATTTGGTTCAACATAATATTTATCGAACCGCAAACCAAGCGGAGAGGACAATTAGTTTGGTTCTATTAAAACCAAATAATTGTGCATAGCATAACCAAACTACTCTATTTGTGTTAGTTCAAATTGGTTTTGGTTAATTAGGATCGTTCAGCTTTTTATATCCCTATTCCTTACTTCTAGTTACCATTGACACATACCAATGCTGAGTGTTTTTCTCTACAAATTTGTTTTGTTATGGTTTGTTTTTGGGGGAAAAAGAACAGTTAATAAGCAGCTGAATGATAAAGAAAGGGTTGCAGCTGCATTAGAAAATCCAAATCTGCGTCAGCTTGTAGATGAGTGCCTGTACTCCAATGAGCTCTGAGCAAATCAAGTATCACATCGTACAGAGGGAGAAAAAAAAGGTCGTTTGTGAATGTAATAAAAAATATATATGATTTTGTTTACTTTGAATTTTTCCGGTTCTCACTCTTCTCTTAATGAAACCCTTCTTCGATGGCTCAAAAAATGAAGTTCAACCCACCATTGGGTGTTTCAATTTTGATCCAAATCAATCATCTTGACATGAGTTAGGGAAGGGGATGAATTTAAATACTTATCAATTTATTTTCTATTTCTCCTTATGTATTATTATTATTATTATTATTTCTAGTTCAAAAGTTATCTCTGGTTTATAAAAGCTGGAGAGAAGATTCTTTTACTCTGATACATCTCTTTAAAGAATGTTTGATTTATAGGTTGAGCTTTGTATAACTTCAGGTAAGTTTAGATCTGGGATGTGAGTTTATTAATTTCATATCATGACCTTTTGTCTTAGGAAACTATAATTTATATTTTCTGAGAGATGTTTGACTAATGTGTTGAGTGCTTGAAGGATATTTTTTTTTTGAATAAAAGAGGGGCTCTTGTATATATGGCCAAAAAAAAAAATTGAAAATATAAATATAAAATTTGAATTTTTGTAGATCTATCACAAGACAAATACACCTTATATGTTATCGTTATATCTTGTTAAAAATATATGAGTGATATACTTTGTATTTGATAATCGATGCTATCATTAATAAACCTAATATGAAAATATCATGATATATCTATAGGTAATATATCATTGATATATTTTGTATTAGGTATATCACTAGTATATCTAGTAGAAAATATATTAATTATTTAATTTATAATAAGTAAATAAAGCTCTGCAGGGCAGAGTGCCGAGAGTGGCAAGCTATTACAGGATCTCAGAGGGAGATTTTGGGGAGATTGGGAGAGAGAAGGAGGCTTAGAGTTTTTTCGTCTATGCCTTTGAATACAATTTTGGAAGTCTTTTATAGACTATGGATTTGAAAATGGAATTGAATCTAGTGAAGTAAAAGATAAATTCGAACCGACAGCCTGATTGGATACGAATCTTCTTCTTTTTTAAAATGGGAATAAAAACAAAAGAAAATTATTACTAAAAACAAAATTGACATAAAGAAAATTAAAGTTGATGAGATATGTCTGTACGGAAAGATGCGTCAGCTTTAATAAAGTGGCTTTAATAAAGTGGCTTTAATGATGATGCTTTGTCTTCTTCCATTTTTGTCTTGGTTTACAGCTATCAGCGACTTCGGTCGGATTACGGGCTAATCCAAACTGGTCTCACGCGACTTACACAAAGCGCTGCCGGGTTCGGCCCAACCTTAGTCTGAACAACAACAATGCTTCTGCCAGCTGTGACCAAGAAATTAACTTTGGAAAATTCTGGTGCATTATCTCCACCGCTTCATCGAAGTATCTTCGATAAGCGATGACTTTCTTTTGTAGTACAGACTTACAGAAATGACTAAAATTTACATGAGACACTTTACAAGATAAAAGAATGTACAAGAAAATTAAGAAGTTTGAAATACAACAAAGAAACTATACATATTTATAGGGATTAATTTTTTTTTTAAGAATTCACAGAGGAGGTTGTGAATTCAAAAATGGGTCGTTGAGATCGTAAGACGGTGGCGTGAACGACTGGGTGCTGATGATATCGTCGTCATCGAGGTGTATTATATCCTCGTTCGACTTTGATGATTGACCATGTGTAGTGGCCAATTGTTGAAGAAGTTCTTGTACTTCAGCTTTTGTTTTTGCTCCTGCAAGTGCTGCCATGATCCGAGCCTTTTCGGTGAAAAACTCGGTCTGTTGAGCTTTGAGTTTGTCCATCATGTGGACGTTTGATTGAAACCACTTCTTCACGTCTGGAACATCTACGTGAAGATGATTGAATTTATCCCACCACTTGATGCGATAGGATTTGCAGAGAGTTTTTAATCCTGCATGTGTTGAAAACTGGAAATTCCAGCAGAAAATCCAGGAAATTTGAAAATAAATGCAAAATCGCATTGTTTCTGGAAAATGGGTTTTGAAAATATTATTTTGAAAATGAAATAATGAAGCCTGTAGGCTGTTGGAAAAATTGCTGGGGTAAGACCGTAGTAATCCTACCATTGAATAAACCAGTATGGAAAATTAATTTTTGATGCCGAAGGGGCAAAAGATATGAACCACGAATGGTCATATGGTTGAATCCAAAATACTTGATACTAAGCCTTAAGATAGTCTCGGTAATTGTAGGTTTGAGGTCGAAAAGACTTTGAGAAGGTTTTTTCTGTGTAGATGCCTTGATTCCAGTGGGTGATATCAATGACTTTGAGAATTTTGAACTTGGTGAAAATGGTTTTTGAGACATCATTTCGGTCTTTGACATGGGTGATTTCAATCGATTTGGTGTCAACCAGAATAAACTCATAGTAGGTTTTGGTTTTTGAAAGGGTATCTGGAATAAAGTTGAAATTTGGACGATAGACCTTAGACCAGGTCACTTTGATCTGTTCATCATCGAATGCGGGTTCGACGATGAGCTCTGTTTTGAGGTGTTTTTGATGATAACCCTTGATTTCTGGTTTTGGAACAAAACGGGTAGGTTCGACCGTTTGAGAGTACGATCGTGTTGATGTAGTTTGAGTACCTTGAAGAGAAGGGGCTGATGGTCGGATTAAGGAGGCAGAAGGCCTCGGTGGGTAACCAACGGTTCCCAAAACAACCATGTTTGAAGTAGAAGTGGAAGAGGTAGAAGGTCGATTCTTCTTCCTTTGAACGATTTGGAACTCGGGTTCCATTGCATAATTCACTGCCTGCATGGGGGCTGAAAAATTTTGAGGTTTTGAAGTGGCCGAAGGCCTTTGAGGTCTTGAAGCTCCTGAATTGGAGTTTTAAGAGGAAGCAAAGGCTTTGCCTCTATTCATATTTGATAGCTCTCTTTCTAGCTCTGCTTCTACTTTGAATATTGCTGCTAGAGCTGGAGTTAGTCTCATTAGAGAGAAACTCTCTTGAGAGAAAATCAGCAATGGAGTTGTCTGTCCCTTTTATAGGCTGAATTTGAAATTGAAGCAAGAAAGAATAGCTTGCCATCTTGCAAAGATTTGTTTGGAGACAAGATTTTTAACGTCCTTTTCAAGAACGTATTTTGAGGCTTTTGAATAAGTCCGCACTAAGAATTCCTTGATGATAAGATCACCTTGGAATTTCTGAATGCAAAGGATGACTGCCAAAATTTCTTTCTTGACGGTTGAATAGTTGCTTTGAGCAGTGTTCCATACACCAGAATGATAACGGATGATTGCTTCTTTTCTGTTAATCTCCTGTTTGAGTATACCGCCATAGCCGACGTTTGAGGCGTCCGTTTCCACAATCACCCTTAATAATTGTTAAATATAAATTCGAGATACTTTGAGAATTTCTCTTTCATAAATTTAACGATGTAAAATTACTAACTACATTGTGACAGCTTCTTGAATAATTTATCCTAATCTCAAGCATATGAATTGTAATTTTTGTAATAGAAAAACTATGATTTAAAAGAAATTGAATAAGTTCAAATACTTTTTTTTAAAATGATTTTTGGATATATGATCACGAAATCCTTTGATTAGGGTTTAAAATCCAAAATTTAAATGGGTTGATATTAATCTATCATGTTTATCAAGATATTGATTTGAGTTTGTTGGTAGTATCTGACCTTTGAATTAAAGTTATATCAAATTCGTTGTCATGTAATACACTTAGAAGATCGAGTTATTCAAATACACATCAAAGACATGGGTCCTCTCAGTTCTGTCTATGGTCTAATTTTAATTAGATGGGACAAGTAAACTTTTTCATACAACAATTCTAGAGAAACAAATTATGAGTTTCTTCAAAAGAAACAGAAGAAATAAACAAAAGATGTCTCTCCAAAGTATGTTTATTAAATTATTGGGCTATGTTTACCTCATAATAATATAATAACTATTAGATGACTACTTCCTTTGCACCGAAGAAAAGTTGACGATTTGAGTTTCGAAGTGCTGTAAAGAGCACGAGGCAGTTAGTTATCTGAACTAATGGGCTCTGGTGCGACTTCTGGGCCGGACGAAGGGCCATTTACAATGTGGTGGGCCATCTCGTCAGAGCCCCAAAATTGGGCAGATTTGAGCTCGTCTTGGGCCATCATCTGGGAGAACTGCTGGTGGTCATACTCCAGAGTGGCTTTACCCCCAAAGACATTGGGAAGGTTTTCCATGTCGAAGTATGATTTCATCAGTTCCACGCTTCCTTTGTCTTTGGGATTTACAAACTTCACCTTTTGAAATGTCTTTGGATCTAAGAAGTACTTAATGGCCTATAAAAGTGGAAGAATAACTCAGTTCAATGAGCAATAATCATGGCAAATTAATTGTTGAACTCATACGTTCGTAGAAATGCCTATAGAAGTATTGTTAAGTTATTGATATTGATGAATTTTCAGAAGAAAGATATGAAAATCCCACAAACTCATAAAAATTATTTGAATTGATACGTAAAAAAGTTCAGAAGTCATTTGCATCAGAGAGAATACCTTCCAGAAGGCCTGAAAAATCTTGGGTGGATTGTAGAGGAATGCAACGGCGAGTCTCTCGGGGTAATGGTTTTGCAGAATATTGATAACATCTGCGGCAATTTTGACAGAGACATTGGTTTTCATTGTAAATCCAGTGAAATCAATCAACCAACACATTTGTTCTTGACCCTCATCAAGGTTCAAAATTGCATTTTCTAAAAGATACACAAGATGCCGCACACTCGCTTCAGATGGAGCTACGTTCTGAAAGATTTCAAAAGAGGAAACTGGAAACAGTCAGAAACTTAATGCCAAAAACCAAATGGCACTGCTTATAAACTGGACATGGACCACTTTTATTTAATTTTCATGCGCCCTCCAGTTCTCAATCTCAAGAGTTATCTCATTCAGATATATTTTCTTTATTCCAATTTTATGCATAATTTTTTACATTAAATAGGTTGCGGGGTCCAGCAAACACCTGCATTCCTGGTCTCATTATGAGCACAGATCTTCCATGTCGATCGTGAAAATTTGCTCTCGACACTTTCCCAGTCTCGCCTTCAAATGCTACTTCATGCTGCAGGACAAAACTACTTCAATCTTTTTTTTTTTTTTTGGAGTTCAAGAATATGTGAATGTAGAAATCTGAACCCAGGCCTTTCGGTCCGAAATATGTAACTTAATCAGTTGAGCTATGACATGTAGCTATGCATGTACAAGTAAATCTTATAAAAGAATATAACAGTAATTAATCAAGAAAAGACCAGCTTGCTTATTTTTTTAATTTTTCTTATATATAGAAAAAATATTAAATAAAAACGAACTAAAAGTGAAATTATAACATTTAGCTAATAAAATGTTTTAATTATTACTTAAACAAAATAAAATTCTACTGGATATATTAAGCTTTGGTAATTTATTGTTCACCTCTAAATCCAGAGTCCTCACCCCAAAAAGGGAAAAAATTCTAGTGCTATCACCATGATTTATTTATTTAATTATTATTATTATTATTTATGTTTTGAAATTCATACCTTTCAAATACCTTTAAATTCACGTCATTAGGGCTGGATCATCAGGAAGCAAAGTGAAGATCAGAATAAAATGAACAAAACTAAATTTTCATAATAGATGTTTGAGGCATGGAAAATTATACAAGTTAACTTTACCCAACGGATTTCTTCTGGTTTGTAAGCTGCCCTCCACTTGAGCGTCTCTTCAAGCATTTTCCTCGACTTTTCGACATTCCAGTTTCGAGCTAACAAATATCTCCTCAGACATGCATCAGTGCAATACTTTAAACTTCGACTAGACAGAGGCCCAAGAGCAGCTCTAAGTTCATTGATCTGTACAGGACAAATATTTAGATACGCCAAAAGAAAAAAAATCAGATTTAACTAATTATGGGATTCTAATCTTGTTCTTAAAGTGTAAGAGTTTGAAATGAGTTCATAATCTTTTAATCTTTATTGTAAATGATATCTGTTAAAAAGTTCACAAGCTTGCACTGATGGAGAAAACTTTTTATATCTAAACACTTGTTGCATTAGCTCACCAAAAGAAAAACAGAGAAGAAGGACAAAAATTGAGAAAAATGCGTATAGCATTGAATAATTCATGAAAAGTACTGGGTTTGGATGAGGGTAGGTGGAATCTGAACAAGAGCTATTATTTGAACTAATAGTTAAACAGCTAGCTATAAATTAAGATGCTTCCAGTTATTCGTTCAAGTAGGCTACAACATAAAATTTTAAATATTTTACAAAGTTTACTTTTAGATGTTGTAAGGTCAATGTGATTATGGCATGATCCTAATTTAAATAAATTGGGTGCTGGATTTCAAAAGTGAGACTCAATTCTATAATTTTAATCTAATGAAAATTAAATTTGAGATGGGAGATAATATTCCAATGCGCAAACAAACTGTTTTGCCTGACCCCAAGACTTTAGGATTCTTTCCCCCGAAAATAACATCACCCAGACTATAGTTTGACTTCAATAGATTTTCTACACATATAAAAGAGAGACAAAAGAACCATTCAAGTTAATATGAAAACTGTTGTCAGTACGAATTGAATGAATTTATTACCTTCCCGTCTTCTTGTGTAGAATCGTTCTCCTGGTGATTATGACTATGAGAATGCTTCTTTAAGCGAAACATGTCAATCAGCAATGGAGCACAATGTACGGCAAGAAAACCTACAAATAAAGGACTCTTTAAACTTCTTTGGCTATTTTTAAATGAGGACCGATATCAAAACAACCTGCAATTAAAAATTATGAAGAACGCCATTACCCGATACTGATTAGAAAAGGTTTAACAAAACCATAATGCAGCTGTTTATAGAACCTCATACCACATGTTGTTGAATTGAAAAAAAAAAAAAAGAGAAAAAAAGGGGAAAGATTAGAAAATCTAAAGGCCATGTTTCGAATATTTCTCAAATTTCCCGAAAATAAGCTCAAATAAATGTTAATAATTCTATATTATATAATATATATGGGGAAGCCTTTTTAAAAAACGTATTTATATTTACAATTAAATTCCACCAATAACATTGTAAAAAACCGTCTGTAGGGATCCACGACTGTTTTTGAATTAGGGTTTGGCTTAGTTTAAACACTTTTTTCTTTTTTAAATAATTTTAATTATGCATTTGGTTACATTTGCTTTAAAATATTTTTAATGATAAATTTGTTTGATTTGCACCTCTACTAATCATAAATATATTTCTTTTATCTTACCAGGTATTTTGAAAATTTTCAGTGAATCATTTAAAGTCATTTATGGATAATAATCTAAGTGTTTTTCAAAAAAAAATTTTAGATCAAAATATACTTTTATTTATCATTAAATACTGTAAATTTTTTAAAAGACAATTTTTAGTCTAAATTATATTAAACATACTCTAATCTAAATTAGTAATTCTTCTCTATGTGCTATACAAAAAGTGAATTTATTTAAAAAGGTTTTTTTTAACAGTAATCTAAACACACACAATTAATCCTATTGAGTGTAAAAAGTAACTACTTCCCATTCATCAGTAGCTACACCTGATGCTCCTTGTATTCTTATAGATTTCTTCATCCATTTTTAAGTCGAACAGTGTAGCAACAATTTGTTTAACAACTCAATTTCTGGAGGCAGCAAGCTTTATCCCTAATCGGAACAGACAACAGACAATCCAATCCATGGATGAAGGAAATAGCATCTTAAACAACATCACAGAGCTAGACTGAAAAACTTAATCACCGGTATTTTGATAAATCAATCGGCATTCCCTATTTGATTCAATTGACCAATACTAAATGAAAATTGAGCCATCTGAACATAATCGACGAGATCCAATCCCTTCAGTTCAATCGGATATCAAACTTAAACCACAGAAGCAGAGTCTTACACATTGTCCAAAATCCAAACAAGCTAAGGAAACCGATGCCGTTGACCATGACAGGGGGTGAAAAAACGAACCGAGAAAACTCGGAACACCGATAAAATAGAGCCAACACCGATAAAGGCAGGAATTAGAGAATCCAATCCACGACAAGCTAAACTAAATTAGAGCCAACACCGATAAAATGAACAATCATCCACAAAAACTCGGAACAATCAGATCTACCGCGAAACTCAAACAGATTACAGGGTATTCATTCAATACAGATGAACAAACTAGTAAAGTGGAAGAAATCGCAAGATTCCAAAACTAAAGCGGAGAAAATTTGACAGAAAAAGTACCTGAAGCAAGCGGAGGGCTAAAAAAACCAGAAGCGGAAGCTCCTTCAGCAAAATCGGACGAGCAAACACAAAGACAGATGAAAATAGCACTGAAGAGAAACCATGGCTTGAATGCTTTGATTCTTCTTCCTCACGAAGGTGCTATGAGATTCTTCTTCTTCTTCTTTGGGTACCGAACCAGTTGCAGAGACGGCGAGAGAGAAGGGCACCGGGCGGTTTCCACCGAACCAAATGGAGCAAAGCCACGCTTTCTGCGTCAGCGAAAGAGAGGAGAAAAAGGCTCTGAGTTTGCGTTTGAGGGGTTTTATAGTATTTCAGTAGTGGGGCCCACTTGCTCTCTCTGTCTGTGTGTGTTCGATATTTTTTTCTGTTGGAATTGGAAGGAAAGGAACGAAAATGACTATCACGGATTCACGTTCACGCATAACTTCGCGTTAAACGAAATTCTTTTTCCCTTTGTTTTTCTAAAAGACATTTATGATTGGGTCATTAGCAAGGAATAAAATATTGATATCGGTATCGATATCGATAACGGATATATCAACGGATATTTTGGAAAAAAAATTACGGATATCACTGAAATTTATATAAATATTGTGATTTTTTTTGTGAAACTTTAAAATAAGCTTATTTAAATTTAAAATCACTACTTTAAGCACATATA
>JAOANK020000069.1:702241-715010 GCA_026257165.2 Telfairia occidentalis | reverse complement strand
CCATTTGATAGTGTGTACTAAAATTAAGGACTATGAATCAAACGCGGAATCCACCTCAAATTTGAAAATCACTTTCCAAAAAAAGAGCAATCACATTCTCTAAAAAAAAATGATCAATCTCATTCTCATTTCCTATTTCATGGGGCTCATACTATACTCATTAATTGCTTTACACACTTTATCCCATATCTCTCCTTAATAATTGTCATATCTTTTTAATTGTTTAGAAATACAAAAAGTTATTTTTGTAATCATCATTTATCTGATTCCGATTCTAGATGAAAGTAAATAGCATGAATGAGTTTCTAATTCCGATTCCAGACAACTCTTACTAAACAGCATCAAAGGAATAAGATTCTCATTTCAATTGATTTCATTCCGATTGATTTTCATTTTGATTCATCTCTATTCCGATTGAACGGAAGTAAACGGGGCCATAGTTCAAAGTAGTTTTTGGTTTTATTTTTTCCTTTTAAATCCTTGACACCGTGGTTCGGCTGCTCCAATTTTGCCTGTCCTATTTGGGATCTCCTCCACTTAGTGCTACATACTATTATCAATATCAAGGCTCCAACTATCACAAGAAAGAAAAAAATCTAATTGCTTGTAATAATTGTTTCCTTAATAATTGAGTTTAGAGAGATGGGGTTCCAATCATATCCTTAATTAATTAATCAATTATATTAGAAAGATTGGTAAATGTGAAGGGAGCTTTGGAGATTTGTTAAAGAAAAAAGATAGTGGTTTGGTCTAGTAGGGAAATTTAAAATGTAAAACGGCGAGAAAAAAGAGAGATTCTTTTCTCAAGATAAAAAAAAAAAAAAGGATTAGACAAGAAATCAAAGCAATCAATTCAAAGACGATCTTTCCTTTGTTATTAAATTTAGGAAGGCCCCACTTTGTGCACATTATCTAAAGAAACTTTCTCTTCATTTTCTTTTCACATTTTACTTTTTTTTTTCCCCTTTTTTTTACTCTTGATGTTCAAATTTTTGGTTTTCAATCATCCTTTTCAGCTATACGAGGTTCACGCTTCAGTTTGATTTGATATTTGTTGTACAAAATTAAAAATTGAATCATTAAAGTCCAAATCTTACCCTCTTTTTTTTTTAATTTCAAGATTTTAAGTTGTAAGTTCAAACCATCTTTCCCTTTTCATGTAAATGATATGTATGTATATATTTTGAAAAGGTCAATACATATCAACCATTTTCTTCCTCTGTCTAAAAAACATGTTAAAAACCTATCTTCAAACTTTATCTTTTCAACAATTTCTATGCATATCCACAAACCCAAAAACAATATCAATAATAAAAGCTTTTAGAGCTTATTTAAATCGCCATTAGTCTTCAACCTTAGGATTTGGATTATATGGCGTAAATTGGACAAACGAAATTCAAATAAACTAGAGACCTAAACCAAAATTGAAAAGATCAACAATCAATTTAATCATTTAGATGAATATCGATTGATACGATCTCATATTATTCTTAAACTAAAAATATTATAGTCAATTTCACTTCAACCTATTCGATGGATTAGTAGTTGTCAATTCGACTTCAACTCGTCCAATTGATCATTTGTCAATTCAACTTCAATCCGATCCAACTGATCATTAATGAATTCAGATCAATTCTACACTTCGTTTTGAACCTTCTGTTTTCATAAAACTTGATCTCTAATATTTCCCCTATCAGATATGTCGGCCTACATCAATTCCAGACCAGAGCTCACAACCCTCAACTCCTGACGATAAGTCTAAGTTGATCAATTTATTGGGCCACCCAGCAAAGATCCACCACAGAACTTGAGATATTATAACCAAAGTGGGTAAAATACCATATCTCGAAACCGAATGTAGCTCAATTGATTAAAGCATAACTCTCCGACTAAAAGGTCGTGGGTTCGAATTCCCACCCCCATATGTAGTTGAACTAAAAACAAATCTAAAACAATACACAGAAAATTGAGAATGCTTATGACATAAAGCACTCGACGTGTGGTTCAACACAAATATCTACAACTTATATCAACGAATGGTTCAGATTAAACTATACGCATTAATGGTGAAGGGATTGGGATTTCAGGTCAAATCTTCAGGGAAAGGCTACAGGAGAAGCAACGACTACTTTGTTGGAATTTACAACTTAATATATGCCAAAGTGGGAGAAACTGTCACTACACAAGATCAAATACACCACTTATATGCTTTTCTTTCCCCTTCTAAATTCATCAACTCAATCAAATGAAAGTTTTGCGCATCATTGTAGCAGAAGAAAAAAAATGATAAACAAGACACCCCAACTTGGCAGATATGATAAATCCAACTTAAGATACAGTGGTGCTGAAAACTATTGGTGCATTTGACATTTTGTATGATGCACTTACGACTAGGACAGATGATTTTGGACTCGAATCGATTGAAACTTCCAATGCAACTAAGTTCTCGTTGGTATATTTGAAGCTATGCAGTCACCATTTATGAAAAAGTTCAAGAATCAACACAAGACTCGGAATAACTCAGGTAAGCTCACCCTAAAACTCAAAAACAATTTATTGAGTAAAAAAAAATGTGAAATCTTCTACTTGAATTTCATACATGTTTGTAGTTCTCATAAAAGTCCACCTCGTTTCAAATCACTAATATCATGTGGTAGGCCATGCCAAAGAAAATGACAGAATAGATTAAAAAAAAAAGCAAGGCATCTTTGGCCTGCAGATCGAATCTATGCTTAAGCTCAAGGATATAATTTACTTGCAAGCATAAAAACGACCAGGTTAAAATTGCAGATACTAAACATTAAATAATTACCGTCCACATGGCTCACCTACAGTGATTTATTTCAGTCTTCTTCCATCTATTATTGTAAACTAAACCACCAGAATCTTTCATGATCAAATCATCAGTATACACGAGCCTTGGGAGGGAATGATTCGATCTCATCGTCCAATGTGTTCATGTGCACTGGCCTATAGTCCAGTCTGACTTTGTCACTCTCCCAGTATCTGCAAATTCAATCACATTGGCAAACAAACAGCAAATGTTAATTTATTTGAATTTTGAAGTTATAGGCAAACTAGTAATAGTAGAGATAGATTTTGGTTAATCCAGTTGAGCTAGGGAGCAATCATGGAGACCTTAGAAGTGAAAAGCTGACTGACTAAGAATAAGAATTAAGCAGCATCATAATAACTAAAACCGGGACAATCTTATTATTTAAAAGTGTCAGACACGTGAGTTACCCCAATGTGTGCTTCATCCAGTTCTCATCATCTCTTTTCTGCATAACCAGAGTACACAAAGTTAAAACATTGAAGTTATAGGAAAGTGTTACTGTTAATAGAAAGAAACAAAACTAACTGTGAAATCTTCACGAGCATGTGCTCCTCTGCTCTCTTTCCTGGCTTCAGCAGAATGCATGGTAATACAGGCATTTATCAAAAGATTTTCCAATTCAATAGTCTCTACCAAATCAGAGTTCCTGTATGACAAATAAAGACCTTAAATCGCGCCTGGAGAGAATTCAGTTCGGAAACTTTAAAATGTTAATAATAGTTAACACTAGAAAGAAAGGAAGAAAAACACCATGATGCTATTACCAAATTAAAGTCCTGTCTGTAACCTTCACATCATGAAAACTCTCCCACGTCTTGTCAATTAATTTACAACCTTCGGAAGCAGAAGACAACAAAAGGTGAGAAGAATTTGTGGCACAGTTCCAGGCAGTATAGAACTTCTAAAACTAAAGCTCTCTTTTCAGTTTGGCTACCTTCTTCCAAGGTTTCCTGTGTTCGGAAAACAGCAGCATTGTTTTGCATAACTCGTTGCATGTTTAACCGAATCTTTGACGTGGGCAGTGAGCCATTTGAGTTCCTTAATTTGTCTAGCCATGCAATTGTCTTCTCACCAGCATCTTTTTCCAACGGCTTTTGGTTTGCCCCTGCAAATTGCCCAGATGTTATAATTTACCGTTATTGCATTTTTTTATTATTATAAGTCGGATTAGGCTTGGGGTAGGGGTTCATCATTCATATTTCAATTTAAAAAATAAAAATCTTGCCTGGTCTACCGATCTCTGCTACCCTATTAGCACAAGCTCGTCCAAAGACAACAATGTCCAAAAGCGAATTTGCACCAAGCCTATTGGCACCATGAACCGAGGCACAAGCTGTCTCCCCAGCAGCCATTAATCCTGGAACTACAGAATCTGGATCATTGCCCTTGATTGTAACTACCTGATAAACAACAAAATTACACATGAAGATAGCGCAGGAAGAAAAAAGAGGACATTTCAGAACTCTAAACTACAGAGCCATTACAGGGGGACCCTTCCTGGACTATTTTTCCTTTTACTCCCAGTTCTGAGATTTTTCACTCATCAAGCATTTAGTATTTTTTAAATGATTCATTCATCAAGAACAATGCTTAATAATCTTCTCCGCATACACTGTTTGGATAATACTAATAGTAATACACTACGTACTGGTTAGATCTAGTAGTAAATTATTTAATTGACCAATTGAATTCAGTAATATCTAGACTTCAGGATTAGATTTCATGCATACCTCTCCATGATGATTCGTGGGAATTCCACCCATATTATAATGCACTGTAGGTAAGACTGGAATGGGCTCTTTGGTAACATCAACACTAGCAAAAATGGCAGCAGTTTCTGAGATACCCGGAAGTCTCTCCTTTAGTACATCTGGGGGCAAGTGATTTAAGTGAAGATAGATGTGGTCCTTCAGTGGCCCTGTTAAGAGCTATCACAATTTAGTATTCTTTTGTTCTAATGCCTTGAATCAACTTGACCATCCCTTATTCTGAAAGTAAATGGATGGATTTATTTAATTCTAGTTGGGCTAAGAACTTCATACCAACACCACGACCCTCCCGAATTTCCATAGTCATGGATCTTGAGACGACGTCCCTTGATGCAAGATCCTTCGCTGTTGGGGCATACCGTTCCATAAAGCGCTCACCTTCACTGTTCCTAAGAATGCCACCTTCACCACGAGATCCTAAATTTTACAGAACAAAAGAGTTGCAGTTACATAAATGCGAAGTCCACATAGAGAGGGAAAAAAGCTAATAAAAAAAATTATTATTCAAACTTGTGGTTCAGACCTTCAGTAATAAGGCACCCAGCACCATAAATTCCCGTTGGATGAAACTGAACAAATTCCAAATCCTGGGCGAGCAAGGGAAAGAAAAGTTGCAAAAAAGGGCTTGAAAAATTATCCAAAACCTTCCAGAATATCAGAAAAGAAGAAAATGAACCTCAAGTGGAAGCCCTGCACGTGCAACCATGGCATTTCCATCTCCAGTGCATGTATGAGCAGAGGTTGCAGAGAAATATGCTCGGCCATAACCCTTCAGAAGGCATAGAAAGAGAGTTATATATACATAATGTAACAGTTCAAACGAATGTGATAACATCATGGGATACAGTACCCCTGTAGCCAAAATTGTTGATGCAGCACGAAACCGATGTAGTGTACCATCCTCCATATTTAATGCTATCACTCCCTGACAGCTACCTGGAATGCCAATATCACAATAGTAACTGATCTACACACAATCTAAAATGGATCTGATATTTAGAGGAACTTATGAACCAAATGGGGAGGATAAACATCAAATTCCATCAACCTAATGAAAAGATTGTACATAACAACCATCAACTAATCATTAAATTAAAAGACTCCTACAGAAAAAAATGCACAACGAAGGAACAACTACAAGAGTTAAGATTAATGTTATGCATACACTAGTGCAGAAGTAAATACTTTTTACTCCAAGCACAAACAATGAATGGAAAAGTTAACAATATTTTGTCAAGTTCAAGAAAAGTGGAGTTTACATACCATCACTATTCATTAACAGATCCAAAGCAAAATATTCCACAAAAAATTGTGTGTTATGCTTCATAGCCTGGCCATAGAGAGTATGCAATAAAGCATGCCCTGTTCGGTCAGCAGCACATGCACAGCGATATGCCTGCCCACCTACAAAGCCACAATGTAAAAGTAAGTCATTGAAGACAAGAAAGCCTCAATGTTAAAGGGGAGACCAACATGCCAATGAAAAGATATCATATGAATTGTTACCCTTTCCAAAGTCCAGGCTCTGACCACCAAATGCACGTTGATATATTTTTCCATCTTCAGTACGAGAAAATGGAAGTCCATAATTCTCAAGCTCAATAACTGCTTTCGGTGCTTCTCTACACATGTATTGAATGGCATCCTGATCACCTATAGAACATAGAACCCAAACAGGTCAAGAATCCAAATATACAAATATTGTGTCAGTCTGAAACTTCTGCATAGAATCGATATTTGTTTTGTGCACCTACAAGTTCGCAACTTAAGTACATACAAATGCACCACATATACAAATCTTGGCACTAACCATGTATTGGCAGAGTAAGAAGCCACAAACATTTCTCATTTGTGTTCGTGTGTTTGTTTTTAATGATAATGTCAGCATCACATTGCATGACAAGATTTTCGATTTATCTAAAAGTTAAAATATATACCTAGCCAATCACTCCCCTTGACAGTGTCATACATGTGCCACCTCCAATCATCCTCAGTCATGTTTCCCAGTGCAGCATTTATGCCTCCCTATACACCAATTCAACTTCCCATTGAAGTAATATGTCAAAGTAAAATAAAATCTAATTCACATGTCAAAAGAATGTAAACATGTGAATATATATATATATATATATTTTTGGAAAAAATACCATTTCATTGATGTGTGAAATGAATACAAGAACGCAGGAGCCATAGATTACAAAAAGCGTAAACATGTGAATATTACTGACACACGTATATGTAACAGACAAGAAACAAAACCTAATAAAATGAAGAAAAAGAAAAACACAATAGCCAATGTTGATGATGTGGCCAGGTAGAGGTCAGGTTTATGAAAGCACGTGTACTGTGTAAAAATAGTTGCTTGTGCTTATAATATATACTTGTGTGTGGGGGGTGGGGTGGTAACTAAGAAACAATATTTCATAGATAATCTATATATCTTTTTTTTTTCTACACGCGTACAGAATGGCATCCTGATTACCGAGTATTGCCTCCTTTATTAATGAGATCAGCAAAGAGGGATCTAACTGTGAAGGAACCAAAATTCCAACGACAATATATATTTCATTTTATGAGAAACAGTACTTTCATTAGCAATAAATTTGATCGAGAATCCACTGGGTAGCAAACAGCAGTATAATTTTCTCTTTGTAACATGGACTTAGGAGAAGCCAACTCTTGAATTTCTATGACCTTTCTGCTGTGCAAAGATGAAAAAAGTCTTTTTGAGTGTAAATTTTCTGTAGACCCACAAACTGCTTTTGAGTAGGAAATAGTCTGACAATGCTCTTTGTTCAAGGATCTCAGCACATCTTTAGGACACTTCAACTACATCATGCAGCCAATGGCCTAGCCAAAATTGTAAAGGGGTGCTTTTCCACTGATTTTAGATGGGAGGTACGAAGTTATGATGAAGGAGCTACATGTTCTCAAATTTGAAAGGGGGAAAGATCCCATTTTATGTCATCAAAACCAAGCAAGATGAGAATACGATTTGGGGCAACTCTTAAGCTATCCACTATCCAATTCTCTCTCAAACCGATGACAGAGGAGGGATGGTCCCAAAAATTTGACCTAGTAAAATGATCGTTGCTAAGAGGAGTATCATTAAGAACTGAATCACTAATTAGCTTATTGAGGAGATGCATGGGTTTCATAACAGGCTTACCATGACATTTCACCCGGACCTTGTAGATGCATTAAATTTTTTTGGATAAGAACTGGATGCACTAAAAGAACCCTCAAGAATCCAATTATCACCACACAAGTATGAGAGAACCAAGAATTCTTTCTTGGAAGGAAGGTCTGTAAGAGGTCCTATTTATTCTTGATAGCCAAAAAAATAATCCATCAACCAAAGAGTCGTTAAGTTAAGGCCAAAAATAGAAAGAACTTTCTATCACTTCTTTAATCATGAAGGAACCATAGCGAAGGATGAGAATTCCTCCCAAATCCTACTGAGCCTATAGCATCTATAGTAATCCATCTATTGCATTTAGCACCCCATAGAGACTTGACAGTAAGTTCGTTAACTTCGTTGAGTTTAGTTTCTTGTAAAATGATAAAATTTGGGCTGGTTTAGAGAATGAGCTTTTGACTCAAGATCTTTTCTACCAGGATTCTAGTCCTCTTACATTCCAAGAGAGGAAGATCATAAAGCTTCTATTAGCCTCTCTGGTAGCTATTTTCTTCAACTTGTTGATGGTGATTGAAGGTTAATTAGCTCACTAGTACTTCTGGGCAGTTCTGCTTTTCCTCTTTTTTGTATGAATGGAGATAATGCAAAGATCCACGGACCTTGACCAAGTCTCTAGATTCTACATAGTTGAAGCAGTGGGGTTTAGACGTGGAGAGGAGTACAAGGCCGGCTTGTGACCCAAAACCAGATGCCAAACCGGCCTCCGTCCAAAGCAAGTTTGAAGTTCTTCAGGGGAGGGAAGAGAGGGTGCTTCTGTGTTGTTTTGGGCTGGAAGACCAACCAATGAAAGATGAGAGAAAGTGACCTCCCGTAGGTTAATAGCATAAAGTTGTGCCAGTGGGGCATCATCGAGGATTTTGGAGGGATCAAGGCAAGGGTTTGGGTTTTGGGCATCATCAAAGGAAGGAATCACCTAGATAAGAAATGTAAGTCAAATTAAGATGACAAAGTTATATATTTCCCTGCCGTAGAAAACCAAAAACAATTCACATATTGCGAGCACCAGTCTAAGGAAACCACTCAAGTTTCAGAATAAGACGCTTTAGCCTAAATTTTGAAAAATAAGAGCATTGCCGTCATACAGTAAGTTACCAACTTGTGATAGACAGAACGGACAGCATTATCATAAGTCCGAATTCCCAGTACCTGAGCTGCAACCGTGTGAGAACGAGTTGGGAAAAGCTTAGTAATGCAGGCAGTATTAAATCCATGCTCTGACAATCCTATAGCAGCTCTAAGTCCTGCACCACCCGCTCCTACGACAACCGCATCGTATGTGTGATCAACCACAGTGTATGAGGAGCGACCAGCCGTCTGTCATGAGCCAGACAAGAAATAATTTAATAAATAATAAAATCCATCAATATCAATCACCATCTTTATGAGAAGTTTTACACAAAAACTGAGCCGTAAGAAAGAAATTTGAGAGAGATAGATGCAATCAGCACAATCAATGGATCCAATACTAAACAGAGTCACATTTCTTGCTCTCGTGCACGAAATTAGTCAAATCAAGAAACTATTAAAAAGCACAGCTCACTAACAATCCAGGACGGCGGCATAAAAAAAAGAAGAACGATCAGAAAAAAAGACACACTCTGTTCATCCATGCCAACCCTCGACAAGGAAAAAGAAGACGATTAACCGCGACCAACAGTAAAACACAAAAAAAACAGCAAAGATCCAAGCGAACGTCTCAGCTCATATTCAGTAATCAAAAGATATGATGGAAAGTCACACCGAATCGGAGGAGAAGAATCTGGAAATGTGAGATCTGAGGTGATCATTGGGGGACGATTTCCTCGAAAAGGAAGAAGAAGAAGCGCGAAGGCCACGAGAAACACAGCGCCACATCTTGCTTCACCACCTCCGTCCAATCTTCTGCAATTACCACAGCTAATGAAATGGAAGAAAAGATGGCGGTTCCACCCTTCTTGACGCTCGCCGGAGGCCGGAAAATGGGGGCTTGTATTGGGGTTTGTTTTCCACGGAGCGAGTCTCAGGTGAAGGCGGATGTGGGAAAAGTGAAAACAGTCTGCGCTAACTATCACCAAGAATGGCCTCGCAACCCCGAAATTAATTAATCATTCCTTTTAGAAAAAATTACTATATTAATGTGGATAAAGGTTAATGAGAATACATACAAATATATATATAGATTGCCTTTTTTTTTTTTTTTTTTAGTTTAACGACATGTGGGGTAGGAAGATTTGAACTTGTGACCTCTTAATCAAAGAGATGTGCTTTTAACAAGTTGAATTATGCTCGGTTTGACACATATATATATAAATTGTTTGCTCTATGTTTATGAGATAAAAAAATTAATATAGACATGGTTGGATCTCCGTGTTATCAATTATTAAATTGAAAAAAATATATATTTTAAAAAATTAAGAATACAAATTGAATAAAGGTAAATGTTAGAGATTTGTTTTTAGTTCAACTACCTCTTTAGATAGAAATAAATGTGAATTTCCAACGTTTTTTTATGATCAAAATATATATGTTTTAATTAGTTGAATAAAAGTTAAAGATTTAGGATGTGTTTGTAATAACTTTAAAAAATATTTTTTTTTAAATAGAATTACTTTTTTATGGACACTTTTGAAAAAATTAATAATTTAAAGTAAGTTTACGATAACTGTTCTATAAAAAACACTTTAAAAAATTGATTAATTTAAAATTTATTTTTTGATATCTTTAAAACTAGCTTTCAATTTTTTTTAATATTTTTTATTATCTAAGAAATCATACTAAACCTATTTTAACATGTTAATTTTTTTAAAAGTGCTCATTTAAAAAATAAATTTATTAAAAAAAAAAAATTTCACGTCCACCCTTAAATTCGAAGAGATGTTCTTCAAACAAACCTCATAGGTTTGGTCCGTTTGGACATTAAAGCGTGGCATTATAACTGGTAGATTCCATATTAACGCGTCGTACGGAGGCTGGGGCTACGTGGCTTGTTTCAAATGGCAGTCGTGGAGAATAAGGTGAACGGCAGGTCCGTCAAACAGCAAATGGTGCAAATTAATTCACGTAGGCATTGTTACTTGCCGGTCACTTGATTCACATCATGTGATGCATTTAAAAAATAATTAATAAAAAAATTAAATTATGAATTTAGTATCTCTAAACTGTGAATGTAATTAATAAGTCCATAAACTGTAAAATTTAATAAGTTATCAAATCGAGCATAGTTTAATTTGTTAAAAACATATATTTCTAATTTTAAAATGATGGGTTCGAATCGTTACACTCACACATGTTTTTTAACAAACAAAAGAAAATATTTAATAAGTCAATAAACTTTCAATTTTAAGTTTTATAGGTTTCTAACTTTAAAAAGTATCTCACAAATCCTTGAACTTTCCATTTTGTGTTTAATAAGGTCAAGGATCTCATTAAATTATGAAATTAGTATCTAAACTCTAAACTTTGAATGTAATTAATAAGTCCATAAACTTTAAAAAGTATTTAATAAGTCGCCAAATCGAGCATAGCTTAATTAATTAAGACGTATCTCTCTCACTAAGAGGTCATAGTTTTGAATTGTCACACTCCCACATGTTGTTAAACTCAAAAAAAAAAAAAGTATTTAATAAGTTAATAACAAATCCTTGAACTTTCCATTTTGTGTTTAATAAGGTCAAGGATCTTTTTAGACATAAAATCCTATTTTATACTTACTATATTTTAATATTTCAATTTTTTTTGTTTAATAAATTTATGGATTTATTTATTAATTTTTGTAAAGATAAATTATGAATCTATTAGACACAAAATTTAAAATTAAAATAAATACTTGTTTAGAGTTGACCTAATAGTCACACGGCATTAAAAATTTAAGATTTATTAACATTTTTTTAAAAGTTTAAGAACTTAGTGAATGTATTAAACATGTTATTTAACCAAAATTTTATTAACCTTCCATTTTTTTTTGAGCTCCTATTAACCTTCCAAATTACCATCAAGAGAATGCAGCCCATTTAACGAAGGCTCCAAAGTCTGAAACTTAGTAAAAGGCCGAAGCCCAAAACAAAGCCCAACAACCAAAATACAAAAACATAAATTTAAAAAAAAAAGAAAAAAAAAAGCCATTGATCCAACAATGGGCCTCCATTTACACAAACAAATCCACAATATAACTTCTTCATGCTTTAGATTTTGTTTTTTGTTCTCTCTCTACTCAAAAAAGCAAAGGCTATAATATAAAAAAGAATCTCCAAAAGTAGAAAAGAAAACAAAGAAAAAGGTCAGAAAATAAGCATAATTTCTAAATCCAGAAAATAAAAGACAACAGCATTATCAAATGGATCCTAAATCTTTCACAATAAATTTTGGAAACAAACATTTCCAAACAGTCTCTTAAATCCACGGATGTGCAATTATGCAACACCAACTGAGGAAGAAGTGAGTTCTATACTCTTTAAAAAGGATGATTTTATAACTTTTGATTTTATAGATCAAATAATTAGGTATAGGTATCTTTTTCATCACAAACTGCAAATTGTAGGTTAAAATATTCACTCCTTCATTTTCGATGTTATGTTAAATTAAGGTGATATTTGACACCAACTTTAGTCTGACTCCAATTGGTTAAAACATATATTATCGACCTAAAAGTGGTTCAAATCCATACTCCATGTTTTGTTGAACTCAAAAAATAAAATATATATATTGAAAAATATGGTAAAATACAGATTCGGTCAATGATATTTGGATTTGGTGTCTATTTGGTCATTGAAGCTTCCAAATAAACACTTTAGTCCCTCGAGTTAGAGAAAAAATTTCAAATGATACATGAACACATTTGACTGTTAAATAAAAATCTTTTGGAGTAAATAATTAACTAATTTTGACTTATAAACTCATAAAGTTGTATCAGCCAATTACCAAACCACCATTTAAAGAACATAGAGAGATAGAGACAGATATTCCATAAAGTTTCTGATTTTATTTTTA
>JAOANK020000069.1:681919-702141 GCA_026257165.2 Telfairia occidentalis | reverse complement strand
AAAAATTTGATAACTAGAAGATAATACAAAAGAAGGAAGAAAGAAATATCTTTTTCAAAAAAATTAAATAACTGTCAAATTTTTAATGGTGGTATGCAGAAAGATCCTTGCAACAAGTATGCAGCCAAATATTATTGAATAGAAATAAACTCTAATCCCTTTTTAACTTGCACTCTCTTAACATTTTGTGCAAACATATAAATATAAGTATTATTTTATCATTTTTAAACTATGAAATGAATAATAAATATTAAAAATAAATGCAACATACACATATATATATTTTTTATTTTCATGTAAAACTTTTATTTTTTCATTTAAAATTTGAAAAAAAAAAAAATTATTAAACGCATCTGTGTCTCTTTTTTCAAGAAATAATCTCTAACCCCTTTTTTAACTTGTATTCTTTTAACTTTTTGTGCAACAAATGAAAAGATATATACAATAAAATAAAAAATAAAAAATTGAGAACCCAAATAACTTGTGAAGTTGGGTTTTGAAAAGCAAAGGAAAGAAAGAAGATTCCCAAAAGGAAAGGGCTGAAAGGTGAAAATGAAGAAAGGGGAGCAGAAATAGAACTTCATTTGGCACTCCCAATTTATGTAGCAGTGTAGCACTCACTGGCTGCCTGATTCAGTGCTGTATGGGAGAACCTTAGAAACTGACAGATATCTGCTTGAATTTAACTGCTGTTTGTTTTTTTATACCCCATTTTTACCCTTCCTTTTTTCTTTTCTCACCCCTTTCAAAAAAAATTTAACGAGGAAAAAAAATTAATTTATACCCCTAAACTTGTTAATTTGTATCAATTTCACTCTTGGATCTTTTCGATTTCATCACATTGAACTCTAGACTAAGATAAGTATCACAATTTTAACCCCCTATTCAATTTTCGTTAATTCACTAATTAATTTTTACCAATAATAATGTATAAACTATCACTAATTTCAATAAAATCAAGCATCGTACAAAATTAAGTTTGATTAATGTATAAATTTATAATTGAATAACTTTGCCAAAACTTACAAATTTCAACAAAAATATAGCTCTTATGTCGTTTTCTTTGAAATTCTTGTTCTTTAGGTATGTTTTATTATATAAAGATATATATTTTTTACAATCTTTCAAGTAAAAATTTATTAGAAGGTTTAAATTGCTAACACTTCTTCAAGTTTAGGGTTGAGATTATAAGACTTATGTAGGTTTGAGATTCAATTTGATGAAATAAAAGTTTAGGGTCAAAAATTATTTTTTTCCTTCCAATTAAAAATGAAAGCTGGTTTATTTAGACATGATGGTTGACATTGATTCCACCTAATTAATCATACTTTTAGTGAATACTATTGGGGTGTTTTGACTCATGTTGTTAAGAAAATGGTTGAATTTATGTAATTTATTTTGGATACAAATAAATGTGTCATTAAAAGTTTAAGCCCGGTATAACTACTTTTGTGTGTTTGATTATTTGTGATTTTTTTTTTTTTTTGAGTTCACCGACATGGGTTGGGAGGATTCGGACCTATAATTTCTTGGTCATAAAGATATGTATTTAACCAATTGAGCTATACTCGGTTTGACACAAATGCTTATTATTATTGAAAATTTTATTATTAATATGAGTATTGATAGTCATGACTTGTCACCTAATTACGAAAATTGATATAAAGGAGAAAATGTGACAATAATTTTTTGTTTTTACATTGTAAAAATCAACCAACCAATAGTTTCAACAAGAAAACACAGGAAGTGTTCACTAATTATTGTGAATCAAAAGGTTGTTGACCAATTCCACAAAAATAATTGTGTTCATAAGGGATTCTTTTTTTTTTTAAATGATAATTAGAATAATAGTACAAATTAATTAAATTGTTGTATATAAAGATAGTGGAGGAATGAAATAAATTAATTTGAACCCAATTATTTACCTAAACGCAATTTGTTTTCTCTATGATAAAAAATTAAAATAAGAAGTTTCGAGGGAAAATAATATTACAAAAAGAAAATAAGTAATTAGCTCAAATTTTATTTTGGACTTTGAAAATGTCTATTTTAGTTTTTTTTAAAAAAAAAAATTCAACAACATATGTGGGTGGAGAATTCGAACCTATGACCTCTTGATTAAGGAGATATGTATTTAATCAATTGAGCTATGCTCAATTCGGCATTTATTTAGTTTTCTAATTTTCACAAAACGACCATTTCTATCATTGTTATGATTTTGCCTCTTAATACCATTATCCAATACTTGTCTAATTCAACCTATGTAGCTCCAATACATGTTCATTTAAGCACATTAACACTATAAGTCATCTATTTATTAAAAAATAAAATAAAGACGAAGACAACAATAGTTACGATATTTTAAAGTTCAAATTAGAGACGACTAAAATATGTTAAAATACAACACTAACTATCTAGAAGCTTCTTGGAGCTTCTATATATATCTCCCTTAAATATTAGTTCTTCTATCTTAGCCTTCTTTAGGATTTCAAAGAATTAAAATTCTTTTGGATAAGGAAAAGTTTATCTAAAAAGTATCTTAGATACATTTTATTCAAGAAGAACTTAGAAAGATCTTTTGCTAGGGCTCTAAGGATTGCTTGCCTATTAATACGAGGGATGTTTACATAAGTGAGCCAAAGTAGAAAAGAGAGATTTAAAAAAAAAAACAGAGAGAGAGAGAGAGAAAGAAAATGTGAGAAAAGTGAGTGCGAGACAATTTTCTCTCAAAAGTGTCTATTTTTGTGATCTCTTAACAAAAGTTTCTTTATTTAAGAGATTCTCTATTTTTTTTTGTGCTAATTTCTTCTACAAATGGTATCAGAACTAAATTGCCTCTACAAAATATAGACTTGAAAGTTTAAGAAGTAAAATGAACATTTAAAAGTTCAAGGAACAAAATGTAGAAATCTTCAAAGTGGACTGAATTTTGTTTTAACCCTAAGTAATTTCACAACCCACATATTTTATATACTATTTGTTGTCATTAAATACGTAATTTTTTAAAAATCTAACCAGCAAAAGATTTCCTTAAATTTTTTAAAAATCCAATAAATAAACTAAGGTACATTTGATATAACTTTTGAAAAAAAATATTTTTAAGTAAAATGCATTAGATAAGCATTTTTAGAAGAAAATTATTTAAAAACTTGATTTATAAGCACTTAGGTTATTATTATTATTATTATTGTTATTATTATTATCTATTTTTAGAATAATTCAAACATTTTTTAATTATTAAAAGTTTAAAACATAATTTTGATGAGTTAAAAGCACTAACCAAGCACTATAAGTTTTTTTAAAATACATTTTTTCATCAATAATCAATTTAAAAGTCATATCAAACGCACACAAATTTATACCAACCATAACTACGTGCTACTTTGTCATTAGAGATATTATATAATTATACTTTTGAAATATAAATTATAGCTTAAAGTAATTACATAAACCTCTTGTAAGTTCGTACCGCTATAAGTCATTAGCTAATTTGAGTTTATTAACCATTAAAATATTATTTGCCTCATTGAAGTTCAAATCTTTATTCTGATAATTATAATATTATATTTCAAAAAAAGAAAACTATTTGCATTATTAACGGAAAAAGACATTTTTCAACAAAAAAAAAAAAGGAACAAATATCAAAAGACAGATATTTTATAAATTAAGATTATTTTTTCTAAAAAAATTGTAGGTTAATTATATCAAAACAAGGCGACCGAAAGAGTAATTTTCCAATCAAATAAAAGCGGAAGTTGAAAAATCCACGAGATTTTTCTGGTCTCAAATAAAGATTAGGCTGGTTTATTTGACAGTTGTGAGAAATCATTCATTTTTGTCTTTTATCTTCTTAAAATTTGATATTTTTATTTTGGAGGTTTTGAAAAGACTTCAAATAATAGATTTATGAAATCTTTGTTTTTTTTAATAACACTAATGATTAATTGAACATGTTGTCTAATAGTATTGTATATAAAAATAATAAATTTAGTGTGTCATTTAAAATTGACAATATAAACAACGTCAAATAGTTAAGAATTCTATTTTAGAATTTCTTGATCGCTATCAAAATAGCGATTCAATGTGGAGTAATCTAAATTATTTTCATACTTCAAGAATCATAATGTTGTTTTTTTGAAATTTAGTGAAGGCTACGATTTGGAAACTTTTGAAATATATATATATATATATATATATTAATTTTATCACTTATTTCGTTTTATCCATACGAGGGAGTGTTTGACTATTTGTATTTTGCTTTTGTTTTTGTTTTTAAAGGGTTAATCTTCAAAATAGAGAGTTTTTTTTTTTAGTTCTATTTCTCTTAAACAATATGATTAAAATATTTAATATTAATTAAGAAACACCTAAACAGAGAAGTAAAAATGATAGTAGAAAAAAAAAATCCAAATAGGTAAAATTGTTCCATTTTTACTGTAAATTTTCAACCTCATCAAATTGAACTTTGCATTTAGGTAAGCGTTGCAATTTTTGCCTTCCATTTAATTTATGCTAATTCTTCCACTAATTTTAATTAAGAAAAAAAAGCTAATATAAAAATTTTCATTACTCACTAATTTTAATAAAATCAAATAACAAAAAAAAAAGATTAATATACAAATTAAACGATAAATAACTTTGCCAAAAAACCACAAATTTCCACAAAAATTTAACTTTGAAGCCGTTTTTCTTTAAAATCATATCAATTTCATCACTTACATATTTTTCTCAATAATATGGAGAATATTTTTCTCAATAATGTTTCAAACGAAAACTTATCGAGAGGATAAAAATTACAAAATCTTCTCAAGTGTAAGGCTAAGATTCAATACGTATATAAACCTGAGATGGAATTTGATAACATTGAAAGTTTAAAGTAAATCCCGATGCAACTCAAAAAATTTAGAGATAAACATTAATTTTTTTTCAAAAAGAAAAAAGAGAGAGAAAAAAAAAAGGTAGGAATCTTATCAAATGGGGCTGTAAAGGTGGTTGTACCAGAGCAGACCAAGAGGCATGGTAGTTGGTTGCTTAGGTTGGGCTGGCCATTCATTCCCCCACAAATAAATATAAACAAATAAATAAATAAATAAATAAATAATATATATATATTAAAATTTATAATTTTTACCATCACAACACACAACACAAAATAACAAAACTGATAAAGTCAAATAAGTGTTGTTTTGTTTGTTTATTTTGCTAATTTCAAACGAGACCCACACGTGTGGATGTGGAATCTGGCGTTATTCCCCCACGGCCCACGCCCTGTGCCCACCCGCACGGGCGCCTCCTCCTCTTCCCTCTTTTACTCCTTTTTGCCTTTTTCCTTTTTTTTTTTTCGTCCCTTCAAAAAGCCTTCCTTCTTTTTGGCTTTAGGTTCAACTCTTGTCTGAAAATTTAAAATGGAGAGTAAAATGACATTACAGCGGTTCCTCCAACGTAAGATTTCTTATTCTGATAACATGTTAAATTACCAATGAATCTAAAAGTTTTTTTTTTTTCCCTGAGTTCAACAACATGTACGGTGAAGAGATTCGAATCTATGACCTAGCTCATAGGATATGTCTTTGACCAATTAAACTATGTTGGCCAATGAATCAAAGAATTTAAGTTGATGAGTTATGGTAAATCTAATCTTATATTAAGCCTTTAACAAATAGAACATGTTTGAAAATACGAGAGAGACTTGACATGTATCAAGAAATAGTGGCTTCAATCAGTGAAATTTGAGCTTCGATTTCTCATTCTTTTTAAGTACATAAACTAGAAAACAGGAAAAAGAATTAAACGATACAAGAAATATTGACACTAATGTGCCACGCAACACAAAGTGGGTAACCTTCAATTCAAACGTAGTGGACAAGCGTCGTCAAGCATGGATTGCTAAAGAATTAGGAGCCTCATTTTGTTTATGCTTGACAAGAAAAATTTCTTCCACATCCATACTTCTAGTATACCATTTAGTCTTTATCTCGTTTACAATTAACTGAATCTCATTATCAACATTATCGCTCTCGTGAATAAGGTTCAATTTCTCATTTGATTGGTACATCATCTACAAAAATGGAATTTAAAAAAAAGTAATGAAGGGTAAATGTTTAAAAAAGTAGAGGGAAATGAAATGAAAAAGGGAAAACATAGAGAATACAAATGAAACTATGTTTCCCGTTTAGAGTAGACGGTGTGAAAAGGGTAAAAAGCAAAGTGGGAAGGGCAGGCGAAGTATACACGCGAGGAGGTTGATTAATGATGGACGCACGTGGACATATGAACGAATATAAAAATAAAATAAAAATAAAAAAAAGATTCATTTTCTCTGTAACGCATTTCGTCGAACAGTTTGGATGCTAAAAAAGGAGTTATATAATTCACAAACATTAATTAGCAATAAGCACCAATAGAAAATAAATAAAAAGAAAAAAAAATATATGTATTATTAGATTGCTTGGTTGGTCCATGGAGAGCGCTGTTGCGATACTGTTGCCTTCAATCATTGCTGTTTTGTTTTTCAAACGATTTTTTTTTTTTAATAAATAATTTCATCCATATGTTAGTTTCTCCTCAAAACCCCAATTCCCAATTGTGGCAGCTCGTTAAAATGAAGAATACTTCTTTGCATACACAGTTAAAAATTTGACAGCAATTTGATTTTCGAGAAATAATCAATTTTCATTTTTAAATTTGTCAAGTTATATCAATTTTTACTCTCAATTTTCAATTTTAGATAAATATTGTAATCTTAATTCTAAATTTAAAAAGGTGTTGTCATTTTTACCCTCTACTTTATATTATTGAGGTTAATGAGTTTACGGTAATTTCTTCACTGCTTTCTGTAAAAATTAAGAGGTGAATTAGCAAAAATTGAATAAATTGTTAAAATTATAACATTTATCTAAGTTTAGTTCCAATCTGATGAAACTGAAAGTCAATGAACAAATTTAGGGGTAAAAGTTGATTTTTTCTAAAGAAAATACTTTTTTTTTGCACTCCTCTCTCTTAGATGTTAAATTTTTAGTGATGGTGTGTAGAAAGATCTCTATATAAGAGTATGCAGCCAAGTATTCTTCTTGATAAACACCTTCTAGAGAGATAGAAAATCATAGGGGTTTTAGATTTTTTGAATTTTGAATTTTTATTTTAATCTTTCGATTATGTAAATTTGTTTCATTTTCTTATCTAAACTTTCAAAATATCTGTTACAATTCTTAGTTTTTTCCTTTAAAATAGTCATTTTCGTATTTACCATTTATTTTGTTATTAATTATTTAGTAGAAGAGAAGGCTCTCTATACTGGAATTCAACGAGCAAATGAATTGGGCTTTCAACCCATTTGGGCAAATACGAATTGCACAATTCTTTGGAACTTCATTATAGGAAAGAAAGTTTGTGACAATGAGACTCAACCTTTAGTTGCAGAGTTACAAGAGTTTTGGAAGAGAAAGATGATTGTAGGATATTCTCTCATTCCACGGACGGAGAATGAAGTTGCACATATCTTAGTCAACCATGCACGGAGAGAACAACATTCTGATACCTGAATTGAAGAAGCCCTATATACATAAGGTGTTGTAATCTCAACCATAAACTTGAAAAAGTATTAGCAGTTTAAACCTTCTAATAAATTTCTACATGAAAGATTGTAAAAAAAAATATCCTTATATAATAAAACATATATGAAGAACAAGAATTCCAAAGAAAAACAACATAAGAGCTATATTTTTGTTGAAATTTGTAAGTTTTGGCAAAGTTATTCAATGGTTAATTTGTGCATTAATCAAATTTAATTTTGTGCGATGCTTGATTTTATTGAAATGGATGAGTTTACGATAGTTTATACATGATTATTGGTAAAAAAAAAAAATTAATAAGTGAATTAGCGAAAATTGAATAGAGGAATAGAAATGTAACACTTATCTAAGTCTAGGGTTCAATTTGATGAATCGTAAAAAATTCATGAGTAAAATTGATACAAGTTAACAAGTTTAAAAGTATAAATTAACTTAAAATAAGCACTTTGAGGCAGCTGCTCTGCGAATAGGAGAGTATTACGTTTCCTTAATTGTTTTGTACTTGTTAGCCTTTACTCCGAATTAAGTAGGTAATATTTAGAGCACCATAATAATAAATACTAAATTGGTTATTTTATTTAAAAGTTATGGCCTAAACTAAAACAAATCGAACCAAAATGAGCCTTAAAAATCATTTTTATAAATAGCCGTGAAGCCAAGAATTGCAATAATAAGGGACGTCGGCCTCCATTTTCTCCATATTGACAACACTTTAAATGCCTATGGGAAGGCACTATTCAATTTTGGACGCCCATCGCTCTCTTATTTATAAAATAATAATAAGAGAAAATGAAATAAATCTCAAAATTTCGCATTTTTTATTTAAAAAAAATAATAATAAGCTAATTCGGTAAGGTTTGACCTATTTTTTCTTTCAAATATAATATTTTATTATGTCATATCATTAAGTGAATTTTTTATTATTTTTTATTTTTTATGATACGTTTACTTGTCAGAAAAATTAAAGAAAAAAACAAAATAAAAAGAGAACTATTTTCCTTTATAGGTAAAAAAGGTTCTAAATTTCTAAGTCCCACCAAACATCTATGATCTATCAAGATTCCTAATGTTTGGAAAAAAAGATATGAAAAAGTAAAACTTGACTATAACTGTTAGACATTTGTTTTTTTTTCCTTTGAGTTAGATCAAAATAAACTTTTTTATTCCGTTTGAATATATATATATATATATATTTTTACTATTTTTCATAAATTTCTCTAGATATGAATTTTCACTAAAATAAATTTCATTGACTAATGCAATAGATTTTTTTTTCAATATACATCTAAACATGATGAGAATATAGCATTAAGTGTTATCACTTAGCATTATTTAAGAATAATGTTAACTCCAACAATATTAAAAAGTTATATACGAAAAAAGTTCATAATGTGAATGGGAGAAATAAGTATTACGAAAATATTAAAAAATTTATTTATAAATAATGTTTAAAAAATATTATTATAAACTAAGTAAAATATGTTTAAAAAATATGATTATGGACTCTATGACACTATCTTAATTTTATAATTATTTTTTAATCACCCTATTTTTATTTTTATTTTTTAAGAATTCTATTTGTTAAAATAATAATAATAATAAAAGTCCTTGGTAAAATACTTTTTGTGCTTTCCAGAGTACGCACCCAATTAATGTGAATTTTCAATATACCCGACACTAACATATATAATAATTTAAATAATTAATTGTTCAAAGATTTAGATAGAATTAAAACATAACGTTGAATGCAATGTCATATTTAAGTGCATTTGTTTCTTGGAGGAGTATATAACAGTTAGAACGAATGTATAATCGTTTGGTTTCATTTTCATTTTTATTTATTTATTTATATTTCGAATTCTTTATATCTATATTTCTTATGCTCCATCCTACATTTAATTTAAATTAATTTGTGTTTCAGAGCGTTAGTAAACAAAACTAATGAAAATCCTTACACTTTTTGTTTGCCATTCTAAAGCAAATTTAATATATTTTGTATTGAAGACTTTATATTTAAAATATAATTTAGTTTTTGAACTTTTCTACTTTGTTCACTTTGCCCTTTAGATTTTCAATTATTCTTTGTAGTCTCCCAATTTTCAAATATTATGTTTTAACTCCTAGAAAATTTATTTCTACACGAAATATCCCTAGTCGGATGATGTAAGTGCTGGCCGCAGATGTTACAAAAAAAGAGAGGCTAATTCCAATGTGAGACTTTGCCAACCATGCTCCGACGCTCAAGTCAGTAGAATATTAGAAGATTTATGTCAATTCGTAAGGGAATTCACGTGTACCTGCCATTTGGGCATTCAATTGGTATTTATAGGGAGCGTTTGGAAGGTGCAATGGTACCTCATCTAGCATGGATCGTGGTGGATGGCGGATATCACGGACACGACACCGTGTTCACTGAATGGAAATGCCTAGCTTCTTCGTGGGTCAACCACATGCCTAGGTGAATTTAAGTTTCACCCGTAAAAAGAGTTATTTTAGTTATTTTTGTTGATTCTCAATTTATTATTAACATAAACTTGAACATATTCTAAAATCCAACATTTGATCTATCTACCACATGTGACTTAAAATAGCTGCCCATCTACATGGATACAACTTCGTAAGGCACATGAACAAAATCCGTTTTCAGTTAAATAATTTACAAATGAAAAAGAAAAAAAGAAAAAAAAAAGTCTAAATTATATTAGGTAAAATTTAAGGACCAAAACAAAATATTTGAAACTTTCGAGACTAAAAAGAATAATAAATATGTAAGTTCAAATACTAAAATATAATTTATTTTATTTAGAATAATTTATAAATACAATTAAAAAATAAGTACACTTCAAACTTATGAGTAATGAAGATTATTACTAATATCTTGACAGGTTATGTTCAAGTCCGCTCGATTTTTGTTTTAATTGTCTCTCATTTTTTTGGTTATGTTTAATGATTGAAGAAGGATGTAGATGAAATGGATGGTTGATTCAAACCAAATCCTTTGTTCCTAAATAATCCATCAGCAACAGTTGCAGTTATAGTAGCTGTTTGGTATTATGTACCTATTTTGAATAGAGAGATCATACTTACAATCTTTGGCCCTTTTTTTTTTTACATTAAGATCTAATTTGGATGTTTTTTGTAAAATGAAATTGAGTTTATTATTTTTAATTGAATTCAACTGTTCATTGTAACTATATTACACAAAAATTAACTATTGTCCTAATTGATAATGACTCTGGTCCCATTTAATGATAATTTTGCCATAAATTAATTTTTTTTTTTTTTTGTTTTTTGTTAAAAAAAATTCTTTTCATCCATTGGCAAGTTGGTCTTTTTCTTTGTGGGTTAAGACAATACAATAGAGGGGTGTATATAGCTAAAATACATCATACATGAATAGCTAAAAGGAATTTAAATGGAAGATATACATAATATTTCATACTTACAGATTTTTTTAGTTCAACAACATGTGGGAGTGGGGGATTCGACCCCATGACCTCTGGATCAGAGAGATATATTTTTAATAAATTGAGTTGTGCTCGGTTTGACGAGCTCAAAAGAAATTTAAATAGAAGTTATACCAAAAGTTTTTGTATCAATTGGTATGGAATTTAGATAGATGACATACCAAAAGCTTTGCAAATTGCCTAGAGGAGTTGTAGTTTACCACAAGAAAGCTGATCTTGTTCAACGGATAGATATATTTTTTTTAAGAGAAAAGAAAAAGTGAACTAACCTGAAGCTAACAATTTTTTACCAATTCGAACATAGCTCAATAAATAAAGGTGTCTACTATAATCGTAGAGGTCGATAGTTCGATCTCCCATTCGCAGAAATGTTGAACTAAAAAAAAAAAAGCTAACGACTTTTTTAATTAAATTTGGCTCCAAATTGTTTATTACATAAAGTTATAACATTACATAGGATTTGAAAATGCTAGAAAAAAGGGGAATTTTATTTATACTGCATGAAAATGTTTGTATAGATGCTTTTATCAAAAGTAATTTAAGTAGAATCTCTTTGGCGAAAAAAGTTTAATAACAAATAATTTTGACATTAGTTAATTTTTTTAAAAAAATGTGTTTAGTACAACCCTCTTAAAAATGTTTTAAAAAGCTTTTTAGTTAGGCACTTGAACGTAGCTACAAAAACAAACTCAGGAATAAACGTTTAAACTTAACTAACAAAATACTTGAATTTAGCCACAAAAACAACAAACTCAAGTAAAAAAATGTCCAAACTTAATTAAATCATAAACTAATGCTACAAAAAACAATCTTATTCAACTACAAGAAAGAAAAAAAAATCAACTGAAGGTATTAGTTTAACATTTTATTAAAATTCGGGGTTTAAATTAATAAAAATTAAAATGGATTGAAAAAGTGACTATTTTATAGATTAGAAAACTTGATTTATGAATTTAATGATCATGGTTGCAAACCAACATGCATGCATGATTTTTTGTTTATTAGTCATGATTATATGCGTCATGTCACAAAAGTAATTCATAATAATAATGAAATAATTAAAATGAAATGCCAATTCAATCCAATTCTAAGTAAATAATACGTATTCTACTTTGTAAAAAATCAAAACAGTTAATGAATTTACTGAACAAATTCATACTAAAACAAGGTGATTAAAAATGCATATGGCTCGATCCCAAAATTTAAGAAAGAAATAGAAAATAATAATAAAATAAGGTGAGCTAAAAAAGTGAGGTTTTCAATGGATTTACTTAAAAAATAATTAATAAAGCCGATTACTTAAAGGTACTTGAGCACTCAAAAATAAAAAGCATATATTATATATATCTTTCAAAGACTTTTCAAACTTTATCGTGTGTTACATTTAAATTTTCAATTCTGTAGTATTTGGGAAGAGTGGTAAAGAATTTTAAAGAATCCCTTTAATGATATTATGAATTGAATTTGTTGAACTATTTTGACACATGAGTAAAAACAAAATATAATAAAAAAAAATTAGCATCACATCAACATCAACATCAACGTAAAAATATAAATCATATTTGACATAAATTTAGTTTGAATTTTAAGATATTATTTAAGTTGAAAAGCAGAAAAATTACGGAAGCTGATATTATTTTGTCACGTAATGAACTTTGTATTATTGAGTTTATGTGACTTTTAATAAATACAAAAAATATTTTAAATAATCTATTTATAAAAATTAGAAAGTTGGCGACATGATCTAACCTTGAATTTGTATTCCTATGAAAAGTATAGCAAGATTAGTCTTTAACTTTAATTTTGACCCATCGAACTCAATTATTTTACCATTCAACTAGTAGATCATGTTGTCAGTATATTCAATTGATTAAGACATATATCAACGATCAAATGGATGAAAATTCAAATGAAGGTTCAGAGTTTACTGTTTTTATGTATGATTGTATCATATTCTCTAATATTTTGATGGATAATGTCTTAATTAGTTGACGCAGCGGAGAGAATTAACTAACTTAACTTAAATGGATGGGATAGCCAAATAATCCAATTAAGCATTACAACGTCTCTGCTGCATGCTTGCGCGTGAAAAATCACACGAGAGAAGCTTATAAAAGGCCGCTCATCGGCTTCCCAAATGTTTCTCAAATTTCCATTTCCCCCTTTCGAAAAATTTCATCTGTTTCAAATCTAATCCCTTCCCTTCGGTCTTCGTCTTCCTCGATTTCCTCAACCATATATCTGATTCCATTTTTTTTTTCCCTAAAGAGAGAGTGAGGGAGAAAAAAGTAACTCGGCATGTGGCGTCCAGAGCTCGTACTCTGTTTTCTCCCCTCTGTTTTAGCTCTCTTCCTCTTCGTTATACTGCTACGAAGGAAGCGAAATGTCGTCGATCTTCCGCCCGGAAACATGGGCTGGCCGTTCCTCGGCGAAACCGTCGGCTATCTCCGGCCCTATTCCGCCACTACGATCGGAGATTTTATGGAGACTCATATCAAAAGGTAAAAGAACCCCAAATAAACCCTAGACTCTTTGTTTCTGTGTCTGCTTCTGCCTCTCAATCTCACTCAAATTCGTTTCCGAAATCTTCTACATGCAGATACGGCAAAGTGTACAAGTCGAATCTCTTCGGCGAGCCGACCGTGGTGTCGGCCGACGCCGGCCTGAACCGGTACATCCTGCAGAACGAAGGGCGGTTGTTTGAATGTAGTTACCCGCGGAGCATCGGTGGCATCCTCGGGAAATGGTCGATGCTGGTTCTCGTCGGCGATATGCACCGGGACATGAGAATGATATCTCTGAACTTTCTGAGCCAGAGCCGGCTCAAGACTCATCTCTTGAAGGAGGTTGAGAACCAGACTCTGCTCGTCCTCCGTTCTTGGAAAGATTCCTCCTCGTTTTTGGCTCAGGACGAAGCCAAAAAGGTACGGATAACGGATTTGGATTCGGTTATTTTTTTTTCCTTTTCGTTATTTTTTTTTCTGTTCGATGATGAAATTGGAGAATCGATTGATTTGCAGTTCACCTTCAATTTAATGGCGAAACACATAATGAGTTTGGATCCGGGGAAGTTAGAGACGGAGATGTTGAAGAAGGAGTATGTTACTTTCATGAAAGGAGTGATTTCTCCGCCGCTGAATCTTCCCGGAACGCCTTACAGAAAAGCTTTGAAGGTAATCGGAGCACTGATTTGCAATTGCATGGCGGTTTTTGACGATTTTTTCTGAGTTTTACAGAGAGTTTTGATTTTCTGTATTTCGGCAGTCTCGATCGACGATCTTGAAGTTCATCGAGAGGAAAATGGAGGAACGGAAGCAGAAAATCGAAGCATGCGGCGGTGATTTCGAGGATGATGATCTGCTTGGCTGGGCATTGAAGCACTCAAATCTCTCGACGGAGCAAATCCTCGACCTGATTCTGAGCTTGCTGTTCGCCGGTCACGAGACGTCGTCGGTAGCCATAGCTTTGGCCATCTTCTTCCTCTCCGGCTCCCCGGCCACCGTACGACAGTTGACGGTAAGCCACCGTGAAAGATATCCGACGCCGGTTTCCCCCCTTTTTATTTTTCTCTGATTTCTCGGAATTCGAAATCCAGGAAGAACATCTCGAGATCGCCAGAGCCAATAAGCGATTGGAGAAGACGGAATTGGATTGGGAAGATTACAAGAAAATGGAATTCACCCAATGCGTAATGATTCTAAAAAATTTCAAAGTCCTACTTTCCCCCGTGGGGTTTTAGAATTTCTCTCTCTTGAAATTTCTTTTTTGGGTGCAAATTTTTATTTCGTGAAGGTGATTAACGAGACGCTTCGGCTTGGGAACGTGGTGAGATTTCTTCACAGAAAAGCACTGAAGGACGTGCGGTACAGAGGTATAGAGTGAAGATGATGAACTTAAAAAAGGAAAAAAAAAAAAGTTGTTTGGCTGTCCGGAAAATGACCGGGAAAATCTGATTATTTATTATTTTCTTTCTGGGGATTGTTTAAAAGGATACTCCATTCCACGTGGATGGAAAGTGCTTCCAGTGATTTCTGCAGCTCATTTGGATCCTTCAGTTTTTCACCAACCTCACCACTTTAATCCATGGAGATGGCAGGTTCGTGCTCTGCTTAACTTTTTCTTTTTTCCTTTTTTCCTTTTTTTTCCCTTTCTTTGGAGGTTGAATTACCATTTTAGTTGCTTTAGATTGTACTCTGTTTTTGTTTGATCTCTATAATTTCATAATTTTCTATTTCATTCCGAGATTTGGTAAAGTTTTTCTACTACATTTCGTCATCATTAGCATAACATGTTTTCTTTGGGTATGTTAACATTTAGTAATGACATTAGAGGATTTAGGATTTTTACCTAAATCATTAAAAACTTTATTGAAAATTTTAAAATTGTATTATGCCCGAGAGTTGTCTTATCCACTAAGATATGTTTCAGATTATGCAAAATTGAACATAGTTCAATTGATTAGGCATATTTTTCCGACCAAAATGTCTTCTTAAGTTTGAATCTCCACTCCATATTCTTGAACTAAAAGGACTCCAGATTAAAATATTAATCAAACATTATTTTCATTACACTTTATTTTTATTATTTCATATAAATGGGATGACAAGATTAAAAATCTTTTTTCTTCAATATTTTTCTTCACTTACCATGCGGTTAAATTTATTCCTCTATATTTTAATTCCATATAAATTTAGTGCGGTAGCCTTATTGAATATTTGTAAAAATAATTGAGAATAATAAAATATTTAATTCAAATTTACAATTTTTTTTTAATGTTTACTTTCACAATATCTTCAAAATTTATGAATAAGAATAAGAAATCCTACCGACCACCGTTTAAAATTTGATAATAGTCTTTTTTTTCTTTTCTCTCGCTTTGTTGTCATTTATTGAAGGGTGGTCAATTGAAATAGAGATAGTAAGTGAGTATTATCTAATCTATATAAGTTAAATTAAAACCTTAAAATAGAAAATAAAATTTTAAAAATATCATATTTGGATTTAGGCCTCTCTTTAAGAACTGATATTTGGATTTAGACCGCTCTTATTCTAAACAATATATTCAAGACAACAATAAATAAAAGTTTTTGAGTAGAACATGATGTGACAAAGCAAGTGATCCCTAAAAGGGAGGGCAAGGTAGGGTTCTTAGGTTCTTTTTTGATATAACCGTTAAATATATGATACTATTTTTATTTCAGACGTTGCATTTAGATGAATAAGCCATAGGACAATGTAGTTGGTATAGGTACAACCAATAATTTTTCTATTCCATAGGACTTTTTAAAACTCACTACAACTTTTTATATATTGAAATGCATATGAATTTATTTGAGATCTCTCTCATGTTTTTTGTATTTATATTTGCTTATTAGCACTAGTAAATAACATACATCGCATAAAGTTTAGGTTGAAAAATGGCTTTAGTCCTCAACATTTTTCGTTTTCTTTTTTCTTCCAATTTTAAAGTTGTAAGGTTAGTTCAACTTTCAATAAACTAAAAATACCTGTATTTGTTAGAATTTCAATCCCAACCACATGTTGCGGGGTTGAGAGATCAAATCATCAACCTTTACAATAATAGTAGATATCTTATTCATCAAGTTATGTGACACCAAAGTTTTGATTTCATCGGGATAAAATACATACTTCTGAGAGAGATTCGGAATGAAATTGAATGGGTAAGTAAGGAAATGGAAAGGAATATTATAATTTGGAAGAGAGTGAGGGGGCCAAGTAGATATGATCAGGTCTATTGGGTTGAGATGATTAGAGCCCCATGTGGATGGTGGGACACTCCCTTGCACGTGCACTTGTGCCTTTTTCTCTACTGGATTTATGCCCAACCTGGTCCCCTCCCATCCCCATATATTTTCTTCCCTCCATGCCTTTCCTTTCTTAAACTACTCATTCAGCTTTCCCAATCCAAATTCCTTTTTTCTTCTCTTCATTTCTACACTTACTCTAAATCCAATCTCAATGCCTTTCGACGAAACCCATGTTCGGGATTGCATTCGCTGATGCTTGAAAATAAGATGTCTTGTCCATGATATTCAACATTGAGATATATACATTCAATCGTTGTCTTGTTTCAAAATCTCATGTTATTTTTTAGACTCTGTATTTTGTGGCCTGTTTCTTTTTTGATTGAAGTGTAGAATAATGATAAGCTATTAATTCTATGAGGGTTATATAGGTGAGGAAGGATATATAGATTGGTCCCCTCCTTTGTTGCCATTGAATTTATCTTTTTGGAGAGCCTCTTAATTACTCTGATATGATGTTGTTTTTGTCAAGTTTTCATTAAAACCTGGTCGGATCGAATGACGTTTAAGTATAACGAAGTTTACGAGAAAACGACCCTCTAACTTCATACCATACTTAGACCCTTCTTCTTCTCATATTGCTTATAATTAAGTTCTAATCTTTCAATTTAATCATCTCATGGCAGATGAATGGACTGCCATCGGGTATCCCGAGCACGGCGATAACCAATAATTTTATGCCATTTGGCGGAGGGCCACGGCTGTGCACTGGTTCAGAATTAGCCAAGCTTGAAATGGCCATTTTTATTCACCATCTGGTCTTGAATTACCAATGGGAGTTGGCGGATTCAGATCAAGCTTTTGCTTACCCTTTTGTTGACTTCCCTAAAGGTCTGCCAATCAGAGTCCGCCACCACACTCTTGTATAATTTCTCACCCGATCTCCGTCGCACCCGATTCTACCATCCATATTTTAGAGGTTAAAAGGAAATTTCAAAAAATAGTAATATTCTTGATTTACTAGGGATCATTTGATAAGCTACTACATTGCTAATGTAAATTAAACAAGTCAATCAGTAATTATTAATATAAGATGGCTTTTCTTCTCTTGTAAAACCTCCTTTGGGTATTACATTTCATATAGGAACTCAAAAAAAAAAAAAAAAGCATCTATTGAGATTTTGCATTTTATTGTATGTCTAAATTATTACATGTACACCCTTCATCAATATCATTTTGAGATTGTAATTTTTTTTTATCTTTTGTTAAACTTTACCTTTCATTCCCTTGGGATGTTTAGATGATTTATGTAATTTAAAGTTAAAAATCTGGACTCATGTTTTCTAGGTTTATGCAATTCAAAGTTAATAATCAGTTTGATAATTTTACAAGTTATTTTACGTGAACCTTTAACAAACTCGTTCATTTACACAACAAAGACTAACTTTCAAGCCTAAAGGCTAAAGTTTACAACATTTTAGAAAGTTCCAATTTCATACTTAATAATTCATTAACTCTTATAATTTTGTGTCAAATCGAACCTAGCTCAATTGGTTAAATTATATCTTCCTAACCAAGAGATCATGAGTTTGAGAATTGTTATGTTTTTTTTTTGTTGTATTTTTAGATTTTAAATTTGAAATTTGATAAAAAAAATTATTATAAATATATAATTTCAGGTTATAAATCATTTTGTAATAAAAATGACATAATATATTATAAAATGTGAATTATACAAAATTTATAACATAACATAGATTAATAAACTAATTAATAAATTTTGAGATTGAAGTAACTATTCAGCTACTCATAATTATTATTTTTATTGTTTATAAATATATTATTAACTAAATTTTGAACAATTTTATAAATTGAGATTCAATTTTTAAATGTGCTATTTAATATATATCAAAAAAACCACAAAATGCATTGCTTTCATTGAATCTCTCATTTTCAAATTTTTATTTTCACATCACTTACTAAAACTCACTTTCATTTTTGAGTTCAACAATTGCAACTTTGGAGGATGACCTTTATTAGAATAGTAGATATTTTATATCCACTAAATTATGTTCAGCTATAATTAAATCGTCTTTTTGTTGGATTGGTGTAGATAAGAGAGGAAAAGCCGGGCGGCATAAAGGGTATTTTCGTCACTTAGGAGGAGTGGACCAACGCCATTCTTAGAACCCAAAATGAATTCCAGTTTCGAATGAAAAGTAAATATAATTTTGTCCCTCAATTTTTTATATTGGTTGTGGATAAGAAAATGAGATATGAGATAAGGGTTGAAAACTTAATAAAGGCAGAGCCCAAGATCAATCTCTTAAAATCGAGAAGTTCGACTCAAGTAGTCCACCAAGCAGAGAAGGTCAGTTTCCCAAGAAGAAAACGGCCCAGCGGACCACCCCCAACAAGGAAGAGGTCGGCCGCGACGACCACCCTCCCACGGGGAAGAAGTTGGCAGAATCCACCACCCTCCACGGAAAAGTAGTCGGTTGGGTTGTCCAAGTAATGGGAATGACTATAATGTTCAATATTTGGATCTATAACGTATGTAACTGATTGATCATCAAGTCAGTGGTTACAGATCGACAGCCATTACGAGCCCTACAACCCTATTAATGAGAAGTGAATGACCTGTTGGAGGTAAGTAATTTTAACTCAATCTACAATTTGTGCTAAATTTTTTCTTGAAACTCGTGCTAATTTGAACGTCGGAGTATCTGTGGCTTAGCACCACACAGGTGCACAATCTTTCTATTTTGCAGGTACATACTTACCTTCGTCCCAGCTAAACAAATTTAGTGATGAGTCGGATTTGGGCATCAATTATAATTTATTTTTAATATTGTTGTTAATTTTTTAAGTATAAATTTAAATTTATCTTGAAACCTAACACTTAAAAAATATAAATTATTTTTAGTACTTGTTTAAGTACAAATCTATTCATTAGATAAATCAACAAAGCTTCTGCCATTATTAGATTTTGGTTAAATAATTTACATAAAATAATAATAATAATGGAAAAGATGTTTATGCAAAACTTAGGAATTGGATTAAAATGGATTGAGTATAAAAGTTTAGGATAAAAAAGAGATCTAAACCTTAATTTTTTCTTTTTTTTGAATAGATCTAAACCTTAATTTTAGTACTTCTTTTTCACTCGTAATTAAATTCACTTCCATGTTTTATCTTTTTGGACCCTAAAATATTCACTGTCCTCACCACTTAAAAAAAAAAAAAAAAGGCTTGTAATCTAGTTTTGGAAAATTTTACCTATTAATAAAAGTTAAAATTTTGTCTGGTCGTTTTCTCCGGAGATTTTTGTTAGATTTCAGTAACATTGCAAATCTTATTGAATCTTTTTAAAATTTAGTTTTAAATGAGAGGAAAATGAAAGAAAAGTTAGAAAAAAA
>JAOANK020000069.1:666343-678177 GCA_026257165.2 Telfairia occidentalis | reverse complement strand
ATAATATTTACCTCTAAACTTATGAAGTTGTATCAATGAACCTCGGAACTTTCAATTTCACTATCAAATTGAACTCTAGATTCAGATAAGTATTACATTTTAATACTCTATTCAATTTTCGTTAATTCATCTATTAATTTTTATGAAAAGAGAAATGTAAAAATTACCGTAATTTCACTAATTCCAATAAAATCAAACATCTCACGAAATTAAGTTTAACCATTGAATAACTTTACCAAATTTAGCTCTAATATCTTTTTTTTTTTTTAATTCTATCAATTTTGCTATTTATCCAAGTTTTATAACTCATTGATTACATATAAAAATACTTTTTTTTTAATGATTTTTCGAACAAAATTTTTTTTTAGAGTGTACAAATCGCAACAATTATCTAAGTTTGAGTTTCGATTTGATAAAATTAAAAGTTTAAGATAAAAATTAATATAACTTGACAAATTTACGAATAAAAATTAATTTTAAAAAAAAGTAAATGAGGTGGAGAGTTGCGAGTGGTCGGTGAGGGGTCAACTTTATCCACACGCTGTCGTTGTACGGTGTGGCCAAAAAACATTAGTTCTTTGTTAGGTTTTGTTTCGTTTTCTTTCATTGATGATTTGATTTGAAATAGATTCAGTCAAACGCTGTCTCTATGGTCTTTAAACTTGCACGTTCTCTATTTTTAAATGATTCTTTCTTCCAACTTTATTGCACGAACCAACATTTATTACTCATTATCTATCTTAATATTTTGTTTTTAGAATCGTCAATTATATTATTCAATGCATGGGGGACTTTACATTACATAAATAATACAGTTAAAAATAGATTTCTATTTTTAAATTTATTAAAAAATAGATTAATGAAAATAAGCTACAACACTTCACATATCATGTTTAAATTAACATCTCATTTCTTGCGCGGCTTTTTTTTTTTTTAGTTCAACAACATGTGAGAGTGAGAATTCAAACCCAATTGAACTATGTTCGGTTTGACCTCTTCTTACGCCCCTAGTATGCAGGGAGAGAACCATAGTCTTGAGTTATGGAGCAAAGACATTGAAGCAGACGTCACAAGATGAGGAGGTTCATATTGTAACACTATATGAAGAAAAAAGGAGGTAAGATTAGAAGAAGACTATTAAACTATGTAGAACGATTACTACCTTGAATTGTACAAACTGTTTCCATATTTATTAACTTATTGTGATGGTATTAAGCTCACAATCACACACAAATTAGGTTAATTATATATGTTTTTACTATTTTTTTTCTTTTTCAAATTTATCCTTGACGTTTTAAAAGGTTGAATCAATTACAAACTGAATTTTTTCAAGCCTTGTAATTTCATTCATATATATTGTGAAATAAAATGGCTCACAAATTGGAATCTAGAGAGTAGAGCCATCTGAAGCATAATGTCGTCTACTTTATGGAATTCGATTATTCCTTCGTGGCTCTGCTAAGTACGTCTCTACGCATGTAGCCCATCTGACTTTGCTTTGATTTCTGATGAAATCTGTCTTAAAATTGTTTAATGAAATTTGTCTTAACAATAGCATTTTCTAATGAGATCAAGTAATAGTAAAGTAATATTCTTAATGAATTAAAATTTTTAAAACAAAAACCCTATTTCAATTCGGATAAAATATTACGTAAAGTGAGTAGACTTTTATTCAAATGATGAATAAAGAATATAATTTACTACATTAATAAATAAAATAAAATAAAAACATCATGATTATTAACGACAAAATGATATATTTAAGCAAAGTTTTATAAGTTTTAGTCTGGTATGATTACTTTTAACTGTAAAGTTAAAAATGTTATAATAGAGTTATTTAAAAATTCATAATTGTTCTTGGTTAAAAAGAAAGGGGGTGTTAAAATCCCAAGCATCTAATTCATAATTGTTCTTGGTTTCCCTTAATCTGCAACAAAATAGCCTAAAAAGGGAACCAATATTCTAAATGCAAGTCCCAAAGATTCAGAGATCATCAAAGTTTCTAAGGCTTCAAATGCCATAGAAACTCTGCTCTGAGGATTACAAAATCAGATTCAGAAGACAACCTTCACAAATAGCATCTTCCTATATCAAAAAAGAATGCTGCTGCTCTAATATAATTTTGCATGCTCAAAACCAATACTAAAAGGACCAAAAATTGCATGCAAACCAGAAGCCCCCAAAATACATACATTTTCCCAAGTCCCAGACAGCAACAAACACCACCTAGAAAACTAATGCTAACAGTTAAGAGCTAAGGGTAGAGAGCATCCCTCCTGTAGAAGTTGGAATCACCACCTCCCAACCAGGCCCTTTAAGAGGGTATAAGTCAGCAGGAATGGTAGAATTCTCCTCGTCTGAAGCCGATGGGACAATCAGATCAGAGCGGTCTAAAATACGCTCCAGATCAGCATCGCTAATGTCTGCCTGTATCAACTTGTCTTCAGCAGAATCTTCCTCCCTTAGTAGGGCCAGTAGATCCTCTTCCTGAAAATTTTTAAACGAAACCGAGTAATGGGCGGCACAAGGAATGGAATGAGGTAAGATACCAGGGAAATTTTCATTGCAGACGCAAGAAATCTTAGTCAGCCAGCAACAAAAAGAAATTTCCAATGCAAAGGTGCCGCTCTCATCAATAGAGTGAATTTTATAGGGAAGGTTTTTTAAAAGCGCCAAAAGGAGAAGATGGAAAGTTCATAATGATTGTGATTTCGAACAGCAAATTAAAAATACATATATTGAGAACCCAAGAGTTCGAAAACCAGAAGGGTTAACAATAGCCAGATAAACCAACCCAAAATACACCTTGGCTTTCAATCAAAATTTCAACAAATCCAAACACCAAGACTCTGCTCGACAACTCAAAAGTCAGATGAAGGCAATGAAGAATCAGAATGCATGATAATGGATTGAAACACGTTATAACAAACCTCTACAACAGCTCCAGAATTGGGTTTTGTTCGTTCCTGGTGAAATTGTCCCTTCTCAATGACCACGTGCTCGAGCTTCAACTTACTAAAGGCCCTTTTCAGAACACGGCCCTGTTAAAACAATTCCTCAAAATTATAGAATACTGATGAATAGCATCATGACCATGGACACACCAAAAGATTAAGACCATCAGCAAGCTACCTCTATAGACTGAGCTGTTGCTAGTCTATAAACGTGTACAGGTTTCGTTTGACCTATCCGGTGACACCTATCCATGGCCTGCAGATCCATTTGTGGGTTCTGGAGTACACACGCAATATAGTAAGTAAATTTTAATTCAGAAACAAAAAGAAAAGAAAAGAAAAGAAAAGAAAAACAGTGTGAAGAAAAAATACCCAATCACTATCATAGAGTATACAAGTATCTGCAGCAGTAAGGTTAATACCCAGACCACCAGCCCGGGTGCTTAGAATAAATATCCTGTAGTTGCTATTAACATCATTGAACTCCTGGATCTACAGGTAGAGGCACTAAATTGGTCAATTGCACAATCCTTGATGCACCATCATCAAGACTTTCACAATGGAAATATCTACAAAGTTTCTAGTCTAGCTGAATAAGGAAATACAACTCAAAATCAGAAATCAAACCAGACCATCTATTCAATTAAGGTAATAGATCATCATGGCTCGTAAAGAGAAATTTAATTTATAATTATAGAGAACCAAATAGAATACCATTTGGTAACATTCAAGTAATTAATTCAGTCTCAACTCAACATTTCTCAAGATTCCAAAACAGGACCTACTGAGGTAGTAGCAGCACAAAGCAGAGTTTGTTATTATAAAAGAAAGCAGCAGCAACAAAATGTAAATGCAAGGCAGCACTGAGATTTTTGGACATTTCTCATACCATCTTGAGTCAGGTGGAATGCCTAGGCCATGCACCAAGACGAGGACAAACTCATCAGCACCTTAGGCATCTTGCCAGGATCGGGCGAGGTGACATCACTGAGGCATGCATCTAATGTGCCATAGCGAGGTCCACATTTTTTTTTTCTTTTAACAGTATGTTTTTCCTTTGTTTTCTTCCACATAAGTTCTCCTCTATAACCTTTTCCTTCTTGTTATCTATTTTTTCTGCTTTCCTATTGCCAATAAACAATTATACATCAAAAAGTTACTTCTTGTCTATTTGTTAGCTCTTTTTTCTGCTTTCCACAAAAATCCTCCTCCCCCACAAAATTAGAACTCCAGTCTCTAGATGGTTCAGATAACCAACTCCCCTCATACGTGATTACCATTATAATCCCCTACACTCCTAACAGACTTATAAATTGTCCGTATTACAAAAACATTAAAGCCACCTTTCCAAATGTGTCCATCAGAACATTAAAACCATAGTAGCCAAGAGCAAGTTTCTCATTGCATATGGTGGGGTTAAAGACCACATGATTGCAGCTTAAGGAAAACCAAGTCTCCCAACTGAATTCCACAATACGTTGATGCTTGACAGCTTTAGTCTTCATGAGTTACTATGCTCACATTGATTGCAGCCTCATATCACGAGAACCCAACAGTACATGAGATTCTCCAACTAGCCCAAGGGAAAAAAAGTTGTGGGAGGCACTACCAACATTCCCATCGTCCCTTTCACCAACATCGTGTAAGGGGAAATAAGGCCTACGATTGAGTTCAACGAAAGCTCTACCACTTTCGATGGGTATTCGCCTCCAATCTTACTCTTTCCCTCTTAAAGTCTTCCTGCACCAACAATATTTTCAATTCCTCGTTATGAAAATTTATGCCACATTATTATACCTCTCTTCAAGCGAAAACACAATTCCCTTCTCCCACCTTCACTAAAGTTCCCCATCTATTAACTTCTTGAAAGTGTTGTCACTCTTACTTTTGGCAGTGGAGGATAGGATACATTGGTTGCATCAATCCTTTCCCCCTGCAGCATGTAATGACTTAGACGCCATATATAGCATCGTTCTTGGTGGCAACAATGCAGACCCATAGCTGGGTCCACTTGAGCAGCCCATTACTCCTCCCAAAATTGACTTTGCTTCACCAGACTATTTTGGTCCTCCACACGTTGGACCCACTTTCATTTTCATTCCTAATCCTACAAATTGCAGCATTCAAACCTTTGCAGGTATCTCAGGATTCAGTCCATTGCCAAATTAAGAAATGATTTCAGGAATGTCCATCAGCAGCTGATAGGCCTCAGCCTCAATTTTATTTATCAACAATGTTTCAGTCAAGGGAGATCTAGCTCTTTTTCCTCTCCTACTTCCTTACAAAGAAAGTCCAACAAAAACCTAATAACAAAAACATACCCCTTCTTAACAGACGCCTTTCCTCAAATACCACTATTCCCACGTGGTCCCAAATGCACAAACAGAATAAACAAAATTACATTGGGCCCACTCACACGTGCCTACGTAAAGGCTCATCACACGGTACCCCGTTTCCTCACACGCTTACGTTCATACACCTTTGTAATTTCGGGTCTATCCGCGGCACATCAACTGCCTCCAAGAATTTCTCATCCAACTTCCATACAGTTGGCAGTTGTCAATCCCTTTGTACCATGTTATGGCTTTGTCGATCAATGTGATTATGAATGTCTCGACTATTTCCCTTTTTAACATCCGATTAAGTTAAAAGAAGTTTCTATCTAGACACCCACCCATCAAGAATGATTCCATCGAACATCAGCAAATCTACTTTTCTCAGCAATGGTCCACCAACGTGCCCCTTCATTCAGGGTCGCTTCATTGGTCTCCTTATTCCAATTCCAAAGCTACTTCCATAGTTTCACTCCCTCCCTCTTGCTCCACAGTTTTCAGCATCTCCCCCGCTCTTCCTTGCAACAATGGGCTCATTTTCTCCATCAATTGAGCTAGGGCCTTGTTGATCTCCAAAATCCTCTTTACCTCCTCTACCACTGTTCCCATCTTATTCCCTTTTGGCATGCCTGGTACTTTGATACCAATTGATAGAGCCTAAAAATAGACATTATCTAATGACAACTCTGAAAAAGAACTAGTCTACAGATTGTACAGAAGATGACTGACACACACCTCCATTTATGTATGATATTACCCTTATATACATACCTCTCCCTCCTAACAAACCTATAAATTTCTTATACAAAAAGACCAACTAGTCCTTCTCTTTCTAACTAACTTTATTCCTTAGCTCCTTTTGCCTTTTTCCATAAGTATGTGAAGTGCTGCCACAATTCTTATCACAATGGTTCCAACTAAAACCACTTATTAAAAGTTTCATTATGTTTCATTGCATGTCATAAAAGTACTCTCGAAAGTGTCAAAAACATAAAGTACTTGTAGTAATATTATATCTATTAAAAATATTACTTTCAAAAGTTATCCCAAACATGCTCTAATACCAATACCAATGAAATTGAAGTTACAAAAGTGTTTGAGATTATCCATGAATTCTCTTTATCAAATTCCATCACAACTCCCCTTGTACTTTCATCTACCTTTATATACCTCTGTAAGGATTTTTGTCAAAGGAATGTGTATAGATTGATGACGTAGCTCTACACAATAACAGATAAATTGACATTATACTGCAATGTTTTGGCACATATAGACCTTAAATTGAAAAATGCAGGACAGGAGGAAGGAAAAACGCGACCAACAACAAACACAACTGGCTTTTAAGTTTAAACTGTTGTGATATTTCACGCTTAAGCTCATACCTGTCTTTTTCTTTCATCTAGTTTCACACCACCATCTATTCTGCAAACTTGAAATCCCTTCTCACTAAAATAGTAGTCCATGATATCCAAAATTCTAGTCCATTGCGAGAAGATAAGGACCTAATATAAATGCAAAGTAGGCAATTAGGTTGACTTGGCAAAACTGAGAAGAATGACCGAACAAGATTGACAAATCAACGGTACTTTATGCTTGCGTGCAAATAACCGTGTCAACAATCTATCTAGTAAGCGAAATTTGCCACACTGCTCAACTATCTGCTCTACAGGAGGATACATATCTGTCAGGAGAAAACAGGGGGTTAAGTGAAATTCTATTGTACATTTTTTTTTACCATGGAAGATTAAAGAAGAACAGAAAGATACAAGAGTCATCAAAGACTGATTCCAAGAGGTCAGGATGGTTGCAATTTTTTCGGAGCTGGACCATCAAATTATTAAGCTTTCCTTTAAAACCACGTCCTGCATTATCACAAAAGAGTTACCACAATTAGCAGAACACAAAATGAAATGGAGTCTGTAACGAATAAAATGAAGTCTATCATTAAACAAGAAGCAGCCTAAACAAAGCTTGCAAAAGATGATCCAAGAGCACGCACAACAATTTTAAACTCGCAACATTTAATGCATATAAGGCAAAAGCCTAAATAAGATACAGCCAGAACAAGCAGGCACTTGAAACCTGAACCCAAGGCATTTCAGGCTTTAAGCACTCATTTATTTCAACTAGGGGTACAAAATCAAACCAAACTGACCATTAAAACCAACGTGAACTAGTTTGGTTTTTTTTTCTTTATGTCCAGAACTGAACCCGACCAATATTTCTATATCTAAAAACTTAAAATGTCAAAACATATAAAATAATAAAAAAAGTTCCTAAAATATTGTAGAATAAATGATTTTTCATCAAATCTAAAGTGAACTTTTAATAACTTTTACAGTATATTATTAGTTAGATTGAACTTTTCCCACATGGCGTATACCAAATGATAACAATAGAAAACCAAGAAAATATACTGCAACATAATTGGAACTTATAACGACGAGCACATGACATCTATATAGTAAAACTCGATGCTATGCTAAACCACCTGATCCCTTCTCTAAAAGATGATTTTCCAATGTCCTATTGATTAAATGATCCTGAAAATTCTTTTGATGCTCAGTCATGTTTGCATAAATAAGGATTTCTTTTTTCCGAGGGAGCATTAGCTCAACGTCAGATTTCATTCTCCGAAGTAGAAATGGCCGCAGTATCGCATGCAGTTTTGCTACCACCTGCAGGATTCAAATATCTGAACGTGACAAACTTATTCAACATACAGTATTGGGGGGAAAAAAAACTACCAAAAGAACTACAAACCTGGGCCTTTCTATTCTCTTGTGTTTCTTCTTTTTCTTCAGCATGACACTTTCCAGAGAGATCAAACCTGAAAACAAATTATTAGGAGCCAATCAATCTTGAATATGGTAACAATAATTACTTGACCCTCTGCAACTGTAATCCCTAAACTGACTTTATGCTACTACTCAAAATAAGTGGTATTACTTATTTAAAAATTTCAGTACTTCAGAGGCTATGATAAGGTGCTTATCAAAACTCTGCAACTAGCAGGAGGTCGTCATGCAGATTGCAGAATACCATAAACTCATCTCTGCATTAAATGATGAAAAACAACCCTGAAGATTATAAGCATCGATATAAAGATAAAAAAAGGCATACTCACCATGACTCAAATTCTTCATTGGATGAAAAAATATCTGGTAAAATAAAGTTCAACAATGACCAAAGCTCTGCTAAATTATTCTGCAGTGGTGTCCCAGTTAGAAGCAGTTTATTTTCAACAGTTATGTACTTCAACTCCCTCAGCAGTTTGCATTTTGAGTTTTTCAACCTATGCCCCTTCAAGAAAAATATGTTTTCGGGAATATAAAGTTTCACAAAATTCATGAACTATATTTTATAACTAAGAGACGCGTATGGTCTGAAAGATGGCTGACCTCATCAACTACAAGATATTTCCAATTGTAGTGCCTCAAAAATTTTTTTGCATCGCTCATTGCAATCTCATAAGAAGTAACCACTAAGGGGAACTTAGATCCAATTGTTCTAGGCATGCACTTCCTTCTTATCTCTTCCCTTTGTTTTTTGTCACCATGATAAATAATAGCACTCACTGTGGGCACAAATCTACATACGAAGACATACAAACAAAATGGAGGAAGATAAGGTGTATAAAAAAAACTGAATCCCAAAAGGTTTCATTTAGACCAAGTTTATGAGAAAAAAAAATGAACACAAAAAAGTACCTCGATATTTCATTTATCCAATTAGAAAGTGTGGACAGAGGAGCAATTATTAAGTAAGGTCCATCCAGCCCCTTCCCTTTTAGATGTGCAAGGAATCCAATGGTTTGAATTGTCTTACCAAGCCCCATTTGATCTGCAAGGATTCCATTCAGCCCATTCTGCCATAACGAAATCAACCATTTGACACCTTTGAGTTGGTAAGACTTCAATTTTCCACCAGTCAATAGAGGTACAAGTTCTCCCTGCTCCTTCTCGATTCTTTCTTCCTCGGTCAAATTAACATCTTCATCCCGCTCACTTTCTTTGGATCTCGTCAGCATAGCTGCAACAGCCCTTTTTGCCTTCCTCTAGAAACATTTTCATCCCAGGTTAGAATTTCTTTTAACAATATACCTATAGTACTGAAGTAATAAATGATATAGAAGATTATATTCAATTAAAACACATTATATGAGGTTAAAATTTCAAACATAAAAAGGATTCTAAACAATCCCCCGGGATGTCAAGACATGAGAAGCACACAATCCTTACATTATTGTAACGTGCAGCAGCTTTCCTCTTTGAACCACGTCCACTACTTTTCTCAACAGTTTTCTTCTCTTCTTCCACTCCATTCTAGCAAGTAGTTGAAATCAAACATCAATGAGATGCAGAAAAGGTGCATAACTTCAAAAAAGCAGAAAATATAGAGCACATAGCCATACAAATGTGATGTCATCCATTTTCTCCAGCAAAAATTCTGAGTACAATTGTGTTTGAGTGAGAAGTTCATCCAATTTGGTAAACTGAGTGTCATTCAACTTTGGAGATTCTGTCGAATCCTCAAGTCTCTTGGTCTCCTCTTCCTTAACCCGAGCTTCCAGCAATTTTTGTTCCTCCTCTGCCATTTCTTTTGATATAAGACTGGAATCCCCATTTTTTGCTTCCAAAATTATCTCTTCCTCCAACTTGATCCCATTTTCCCCATTACATAAATCCTTCATTCAAAAGAGGAAAAAAGAAGTCAAACAATAATATGGCGCAGCATTAAAAAGGGGATACCAGTGTAGTTAGAATAGAATGAAAGCAAATTGAAAATTGAAATATTCTCGACTGACATGCATAACATGAAAATATAGCTCATGTGAATAAGATGCTAAAAGAATGCACAAGAAATCAAACGCGCAAATGTGAAAAGTCTATACCGAGTCTCAAAGAGACTGCATGTTCCCTTCCATTTCCTCCAACAATTTCAAGAAGTTGGAAGCATTTCGACCATTACTCAATGAATATCACCGCAAATGTTATTGTAAATCAGACAGGGATCATAGACCAACATGTTTTCAAGTGCTAACAAGTTAATAAGTGCCAGATCTTTTTCCAAGAAAAGGACAAAATCACTTGAGAACAAAAAGTGTTTTAAGAAAAAATAACTCTTTAGAAGTTCATTTTTCCAATTGCTTATGAATAATCTATGTATAGGATAATAAATAATGATTGAAAGGACAGAATAATCTTCATATGTACAAATCATTTAAAAGTAATTCTCGAAAGCAGTAAAAAACACGAAATCGATTTTTTTTTTCTCAGCATTTACTAAAATATCCACACAAGGCCATTTACAGTAGTATCGATAGAATCAAGAGGCACAAAAAAGAGTCAGAGCACAAAGCCAGAGTAAAGACAGCGGAAGAACCTCGTCTTCAAGAACCGAAGTCGGGGACTCGGCGGAATTATCAGCTCTTGGTTTCTCCTCGACAGCCATTTTCAGCCCTAAAATAAGTATCAAATAGTGAAGAAAGACCGGATTAAACCTATAAACAGTGCAAAATCACCTGAGAAAAAACAAACAAGCAAGTGATTTTACTAAGAAGTTGTATACCGCGCGCAGAGTTGATTAAACTTAGGTACTGAAATTCTTACCGCTCGACAAATAGAGAGAAGAAAATCCGGAAGCAGAACGAACCAAATGCACGGTAGAAAATCGAACAGACTTTAGCGCTACAGTTGAGATTCCCCGAGAAATGAAAAACTTTTACAGGGAAACGACCAGAGAAAATGGATCGCCGTGAAGTTTCGCAGAGAAGCTGCCCATTCTGTAAATATTATATTAGTTCTAAAAAATGTTCTTCTTTTCCTCGTTCGGAGTTTTAGGCGGGAAAAGAAGAGGCATTCTGGCCCTGAAAATCCAATTAATTACCAAAATACCTCCATTATTGTTCTGGTTGTCACGGCTATTTATTACAAAAATGCCTTTGAGAGATTTTTTTGAGAAAATTGCAAAACCCATGTCTGAAATATGGATAGGGATTATTACCATCACATTTTCACGGATCACCATTAAAATTTATAAAATTATTACAATGAAATTCTACTATTATAATTTTGCAAGTGATAACATATTATGCTACAATCAAAGTTCTTGAACTATAAAACTATTACAGTTTAATTCAAAAGTTTCAATTTTATAAATCTTGAAACAAAATTGTAAATAGTGGCGCTTTTTGCATTTTGCAATTTGCCACGAGTAGAGTTACGAACAACACACTCCAATTGCAACAATTTTGTATGGAATAAAGTTCAATCAAATGAAAAGTTTGAAGATGCACATTGTCACAAATCTCAATAATTCATGAGTGATTCCTGTAATTTTTTTTTTAATTAAAACTAAAAATGTCAATCACATAAATAAATAAATAATTCTATATACTTAAAAATGAATATAAATCATTATTTGGTAAAATGTACTTTTGGTCCATGAAGTTTGAAATTAGTGTCTATTTAGTTTCTAAAATTTCAAAAAAGACACGTTAGTTCCTGAAGTTTGAGAAATAGTTTTAAATGGTTCTAAGCCTGTT
>JAOANK020000069.1:633580-648865 GCA_026257165.2 Telfairia occidentalis | reverse complement strand
ACATTTTTGTTTTGAGTTCAACAATTGCAGAGTTGAGGATCAAATCATCAACCTTTGCAATAGTAGTTGATGCATTAGTCATTGAACTATGCTCCAATGAGTAAAAATGGACCAAAGTTAAAAATATAAAAACCAAAATAAACATTTTAATAATACATAAACTAAAATGAACCCGCCCAAAATAGTACTTACCTTTGAATATATTACAAAGATTAAATAAACAAATAAATAAAAAGGATCAAATCAGTGTAATTCTAGTTTTTTTTATTTTTTTATTTTTCCCAAGATGAAATGCTAAGCAAATGGGAAAATCCCGAGACCTTGAAAAACTCAGGGTGAGAGCGGGGCAGACAAAGAACCTATAGATGCGATTGCATGTTCTTCTTTGTGGATTAAAGGCAACAACTCCGTACTTACAATTCAATGTTTTATTTCACAATTAACAGTATCAATAAATAGTAAAAAGTCAAAAAGGAAAAAATTGGGATAAAAAGTAATTTCATTGGACAAAGAAATTGTTTCAGTCAAACCCATTCAACTTTACTTTTCATCCACATTTAACCCTACAGTCCAATAGGTTAAAAGGTGTACATAAAAAATAATAATAATGTCATAATATATTTAAAATTTAGATTCAAATTAGTAAAGTTTAAGTTAAACATTTTTTTATTACTTAATTCTAAAATCTGTTCAAATATTACAAATATTTGAGTTATGTTAATGTAAGTTTCTTTGATCATTTTTTTTTCTTTACAACTAATTTAAAAATAGGTCAAATTTGAAGTTTTCTTTGATATTATTATTATTATTATTTTACTTTACAAATAATTGTCAAACCAAACATAGCTCAATTAGTTAAAACATATCTTCTGACTAGGCATATGTTTGAATCTTTCTACTGCACATGTTGTTGAACTCAAAAAAAGAAAATGTTAGGATCATTTACCATTTTATGGTTTTATAATGATATTATATTGCACATTTATGGACAAAATCAACATGACTTTCTTTGCTGTTTGTCTCGTATCAATAAAGATGTTATCTTTACTTATATTATTACACTTAACTATATTTTTGTTAGTTAGTTTAATATATATATATCTCATAGATATTCTACATTTCCACACTCGATGTGATATTATATTCTTATTCTCAACCAATACTTCTTTCAAAAGTCATTTCGTGAATTCACGAAAAGTCCGTGAATCTTGTAATAGAGGATGTATGCTTCATGTGATTACACAAAGGATATATGGAGGTGTGGGTAATATAATATATGCTATTTTTTTCTTAATGGAAGATATAATATATAGTATATGATGTTGATGCTTCATATGAATGGAGGAAAGACATTTGAGTGTAAACAAGGCAAAAGATTTGGTGAAAACGTGAAAGACTCAAAGAAAAAGGACAATAGAGAAGAAATGGGAAAAAAAAAATTAAATTAAAATGGTCAAAAAGTGAAAAGACAAATTGCAAGCAAAGATATGATTTTGTTTCCTTGGATCCCCACTTTGTATTATGAGAAGAGCTTCTTTGGATTGACTTTTTTTTTTTTTTTTTTTTTTAAATAAATGTCTTTTGATATTAAATCTATCATAGGATTGGAAAAAATTGCCTTATTTCTAACTAGGAGCTCCCACCTAGCTAGTAAGTAGCAAGCTTTTTTTTTTTTTTTTCTTTTATAGTTGTTTCTTTACTTATTGATTCTGGTGATAAAGTTTTTTCGGCTAAATTATATACTAAATATATAATTTCAATTTTATTACTAATATTTTTTAGATTTTTTTTATTTTACTCATAATATTTTAATTTGTTACAAAAACATCCGTTAATAATTAAAATTTCAAAACATTAAGATAAAATTTAAACTAAATATACTGGTTAGAAATACATTTGAAATCAGTTAAATAATATAAAATGCCCCTAGTAACTCTAAATTTTTTCTCTACCATTTTGGAGGTTTCAATTTCACTTACGATTTTTAATTTATGTTACACCTTTTAAATAATATTTTTAATGCGTGGTTTTATTAAAAATAAATTGAAGATTAAATTGAAACGAACCAACATTTTTTATATGGTTTAAATTGAATTTTCAACTTAGTTCTAATCTATAATTTATAATCTATTAAAAAGTGAAGATCTTGAAATTTTTTTTTTTTTTGACATTTTGTGCTTACTTTAAATTATTAATTTACATAGTTGCCATTAACAATTAATTTTAAGTATTAAATTAATTAATTAACAATTAATTATCCATCAACAATGATAAAATTATATTATAGAATTTAAAAAGTTGGAAGGTAAAAGATTTTCTTTACTACTTTGAAATTTTTTAAATTAATTATTATTAATAATGAAGGTATAGAATTCAAAATATTGGAATGCAAAAAAATTATTCTACAAGTATTCTTTATAATTATAATTTGTAAGAAGTAATTGAATTTCAAAAGTTCAAGAATTATAAGAATTTTGTAACTTTTCATCGTGTGTTGTTATAAAAAGGGACTTTCTTCATCATTTTTCACCAATAATTAAAATTTTATTTTTTTCTTTATTTTTTAGTTTTCTAAAATATTTGCTCTCAAAATCTCTTCAATATTAAAAAAAAATTCAAGATGTTGGTATTACATTCGAGTTGTATTGGGCAAATTTATAACTTCAATTCTAAGCTTGTGATGTTAGATATCATCAAGTGAGTAAAAATATTTTAAGAAATTAGTAAAGTTAGGGTATTGATTATTATTATTGCTATTATTTTGCTGTTATTATTTTTTAGTGCTATTTTTTTAAAAAATGTTTTTAGTTCTATTTTATAATCAATGTATTGTTCTTTTTATTTATAATGCCTTGAAAAAATTATATAATTTCTTGAGGGCTTTTTCCTCCCCATTTTTTCACAAAACACTTAGTTTTTTCTTTATTTTAAGCTTTCTTGCTTCATTGCTTTCAATTACAAAGTTATGTTTCTTTTATTGAGAAGAAAAATTCATATAACCTTATATTACAAGTTTTTAATTAATTATAAATAATAAAATAAATTTATCTATTTGTAATATATAAAGAATATATAAAGTTTCTATAAATTTAAACCACTTATTAATTTTGTTTGGTAAATTACTTTAATTTTGTTAATAAATATAATTCTATTTTTTTTTTTACTATAATACAAACTAAATAATAAAAAAAAAAAACTACTACATACATTGTACACTAGTGGTTATAAAAGTTCCACTTTAGTCCCTAGAGTTTTAAAATTCTTATTTTGGTCTTTATGGTTTAGTCAAATCTCACGGATAGTCATTAATTACATTCTATTGAACGCGTAATACATTTTCTATTTACATGAAAATGAGCTTGTGTTTTCTAACTTAACTTATTGTTGGCTACTTACATTAGAATTTAGATCCAGCTAACTCGTTAGAAATAGATAAAAGTAGTGAATTTTCAGATGGATAATAAGTCGTTTAGAAACAATCAACTAGTGAAGCTTAATCAAATTATTGAGATCAAATTGAAATTAAACCGAGAAGACTTTATGTATGTATATTTAGTTAATTGTCAACTTAAGTATAGTTCAACGGATTCAAATCTTCATTATCCATGTGTGTTGTTGAATATATTTATATTTAATTTTAATAATTTTTTTTTTAGTTCAACTTCTCGAAAGATTTGAATTCAATAACTTTTAAAATATATATTTTAACTAACTAAATTATGTTAAAATGGATGATTGTGCGAACGAACGTATATAAAAGTGGACGAAGTGACAAAGGCGACAGAGAGAGTTAAGGAGATGATGGCAAAACAATTCAAACTTCTCAGAATCCCTTCTTTCCAATGCTGCCGCTCCAACGACATCTCCATCGTCCCCACTGACCCACCGCCGCCACCGTCAAAACCCCACCACTCGTCCCTGAGGCGCCACGTGTCCTCCGCCTTCAGAACCGCCGCCTGCGGATGCAGATCCTCATCCACCTACTCCGACGATGACGAAATTACCAAATCATCTCCGACACTTCCGCGGCACGTGCCACGTACGCCCCTCCCTGATTGTTACGACGACGTATTGGCTCTGCCGAAGCAGCGGCAGCGACGACAGAGGAAAAAGAAGAAGCCGCCGAGACGTAAGGTCCGAATGAGCACCTCGTCGGCGTCGGCGGAGAGCGGATTATTCAGCAGCGAATCGTTGGACGAAATTGACGAATTGGAAGAAACGGAAACCCTAATTTCTTCATCCAAAACCATCTCCACTACCGACGACGACGACGACGACTCTCCCTCCGAATTCAATCCTCAATTGGAGACCATACGCGAGAATCCGTACCGAACCAGACACAATACGAAGAAGAAGAAGAAGAAGGAGAAACGTCGCCGTCGCAGCAAGCGGCAGCAGCAGGAACAGAGGAGGATCGTTAAGCCATCGCCATCGCCGGAAAGCGAGTCGCCGGCGAGGCTTTCGGTGTTCCAGAGGCTGATTCCGTGCACGGTGGAGGGAAAGATCAGAGAGAGCTTCGCAGTGGTGAAGAAATCGGAAGATCCATTGGAGGATTTCAAGAGGTCGATGATGGAGATGATTATGGAGAAGGAAATGTTCGATGAGAAGGATTTGGAACAGCTTCTTCACTGTTTGTTGTCGCTGAATGATAGGGAACACCATGGGATAATCGTCGAAGCTTTCTCTGAAATTTGGCACTCCCTGTTCTGTAGGAATTCGACGAGTCGTACAAGCTTCTGATTAAAACTAAATTCCAATTCGACATGTCGCACTCGCACTCGCACTCTGTTTTTTCCCTGTAAAATTCAGAATCCTTCTCCCGCCCGCTCAGGCTCCGTCGTATCGTAATTCGTATCTAATGGTAATATTTTCAAACAGTAAATTCGACTCCTAATTCTAATTTCCGTTTCTTTCACTGTGGTTAATTTAGGGTTTACGGAATAAATTGTAACAATCGGATGTGTATATAGGGTTGAGTCGGTAATTGCCCATCGGTTGAATATAATTCTCTATTTTCTCCTTGAACTTGTGTTAGGCATTTTTTTTAATTCAATTAGAGATCGAACCCTCGACCTTTGTGATAGAAATATATGTCTTATCATTGACTTGTCAATCAATTTTCTTTAACTATTTAAAGGAATGAAGTCGATAATATAATCGATACATCGATATTAGCTTATTTAATTGTTTAGATAATGCATTGTCTCATTACATGCCAACGACGCACGAAATGATAAGATTGAAATAATATTTTAAATCGTACATGAATAAGTAAAGTTATATTGTATATGTATATCATATCTTATTTAAGACTCATATATACTACATCACAAGCCTAGGAGGGTTTTGAAATGTGGAGTATGATACTAAATATTAATTAATAAATGTTGATAGTTACACAATTTTTAAAACATTAACTTTTTTTTCCCCCTTTATGTTAATATCAGTGGAGAGACATTTGAGTGTAAAGCACACAAAGATTGAAAAACAAAGGTCAAAAAGTGGAAAGTTGCAAAATCGCTTGTGCAAAGATGATGATTTTGTTTCCTTGGATTCCCATATTGCGTTATGAAATCTTCTTTAGATTTAGTGCAATAGGTTCGCAATGGGATGTGCTTAATTAAATCTCATTTTACTCAAAGTTTTAGGTTTTTTTTTTAATTATTAATAATAATTTTTTTTTTTGGATTATTAAAATACTTTATTTTATTTCTTAAATTTTTTTTAATACAATAACTACTTTAATTTATGAACTTTCAAAATTGAAAGCTAATTCATGTGATAGAAATATTGTTAACAAAATTATTGTAGTCAAAAGTTTATGATTAAAATAATATGTCGCTTAAAAGTACTCATCCCTCCAAGAGTGGTGGGTATGTTCTCTTTTTAACATTAATTTGTAGGAAATAAGATACATATGATACATTTTTTTATAAAATTTTAACATTAATATGTGAGAAATAAGATATTTATAATAAAATTTTATATTAATGTTAAAAAAAGAATGTATCCATCCCATCTAGGCAGTGAGTCTTGTTTGTAATCTAATATAAATAAATGTGATGAGATTTTTTTAAGATACAAAAGGTAAAAGAAGAAAATTGTATTTTTATTTATGAACTTTGTAAGGTTAATCAATCTAAGTTTTCAATTTTATTCGAAACTCATATTTTAATAAAATTGTTGCAATAATTTTACTTTATAAGATATACTTTCATTACATTCATCTACTAATTTCAATTAAAAAACATGTGAATCCTCACAAAACTTATATTTCAATAAAAATCCACCACTGATTTTATCTTTTTATTTATTTATTTATAAATCTCATCAATTTTAATTTTATATTTAGTAGGACAATTCTTTTAATTTTACATCTAATAGAGATGTGAATTTCAAAAAAGTTTTTTTCATAGATTAGGGATTTATTGAACAAAAAATTAAAAATTCAAAGACAAATCAGACAATTTTAAAGTTTATTGACCTCTTAAACATAAAAGTGAAAGTTTATGGTCTAACACTTATGTTAAATTATTTAAAATACATCTAAACTTTGAGGTTAGTTTAATTAGTCATACCTTGCAATTTTTTTTTTAATTTTAAATATGCTGCTAATATTTAAAAAGTTTCACTTTTACACTTAACTTTTTAAGAAATATCCCTGGAACAATTATATGTTAAACGATGAAGAAAACTGCTGATGGCTGCTAAGTTATACACGAAGCAATATAATAACAAACATGACTTTTAAAAAATGAACACGCAGCTTGAAAGTGATTCCTTAAAAGTCACTTCTACTACTTCTCTTTTTGTTTTAGTTCAATAATTTAATAATCAAATCATTAACATTTGCAACAATAGTAAATGACTTATCTACTACGCCACTTCTCTATTCTAAATTTAGCAACTACATTTTGTTCACTTATTTCCACAATATAATTATTTAATGTATATTTGAAATAATTTATGGCTTGGGAGTATAAATGAAAATTTTTAAACCAAGTATAATTGAAACTGATTTCAAGTACATTTTGAATAAATTATCCAATAAACTAATTCTTATTAATATCAATAAAAAGGTATGATTCTGTTTAAGGCCAGTGGCATTTTCGAAATTGCATCAAGATTTTCAATAAAACGTCTACTCATCTTCTTCATCAGAACCCTTTCAAGCCGGCCGCCTGATCTTACTGTCGCTACTCGATTCCGCCGGCGGCGGTTGTTTGCCCTCTCTCGACTATTCTCCGGTAAGTTTGCGATTCTATTCCCGATTTATTTTTTTCTTCTTCAATTTGTGAGAATGTTTCCAGAAATTTGTTCGTCTTTATTAAGATAGCTCCGTATAAATCTTGATTTTCTGCGAACCCTAATTGCAAATATTGATTAACAGAGATTCGGCAATGGCGACTGAAACAGCACAGCGTCAACTCTCGCAGAAGGAGGCCGACATTCAGATGATGTTGGCCGCCGAGGTTCATCTAGGCACTAAAAACTGTGACTTCCAAATGGAGCGTTACGTTTTCAAGCGCCGGAATGATGGTATGTTGTAAATACATTTCACTTTTAGATCTTCACAGTTGTTTAACTCCGTGAAAAATTTCCTATACGTTGATTAGTTGAATTCTTTTTACCCCTTTTCTTTGTTTTCAATATTGGTGGTTTAGCTTGCACGGAAACTTCAAGTGCTATAATGGGCGTGCGTTGTATTTCATTCCTTAATTTTAGAAATGAATCTCTCAGGACCAGAATGTGATCATGATTTCATCAATGGCCATGAACTATTTTTTATTTCCTCTCCATGTAGGAATCTACATTATTAACTTGGGTAAAACATGGGAGAAACTTCAGCTGGCTGCCAGAGTCATTGTGGCTGTTGAGAATCCTCAAGACATTATTGTTCAGTCTGCTAGGCCTTATGGTCAGAGAGCTGTTTTGAAGTTTGCCCAACACACTGGTTCTCATGCAATAGCTGGGAGGCACACCCCTGGAACATTCACCAACCAGCTTCAGACCTCATTCAACGAACCACGTCTTCTGATACTTACTGATCCTAGAACTGATCATCAGGTGCTTAAACCTTTTTAAATATCAACAATAGTTTACAGAGTTATAAGTTTGAGTCCAGAGGATGGCCTTCTCCTATCAATTTTAGATCTACTTTGTTTAATCCCATAGTTTTAGTTATTCCTGACTTCTTTTGTTGCTGCTATTTATGTTGCCTGGTTGCATTTTTACTTGTTTCAGCCCATCAAGGAAGCTGCCCTTGGAAACATTCCTACAATAGCCTTTTGTGACACTGATTCGCCAATGCGGTATGTTGATATTGGGATTCCGGCTAATAACAAGGGAAAACATGGCATAGGATGTTTATTCTGGCTTTTGGCGAGGATGGTTCTACAGATGCGTGGAACTATTCGTGCTGGACACCAATGGGAAGTGATGGTATGTAAATTCAGAATTCTATTTTCTGAACTTTAGAAACCACATTCTAACGTGAAATTTGGAATTTTCACTTGATTGTTGGAACTTAAATCAAAGGCTTTGAATGAATGAATGAATGCACCTGTTTGTTGTGCAGGTGGATTTGTTTTTCTACCGGGAGCCTGAGGAGGCTAAGGAGAAAGAAGAAGAACAAGCTGTTGCACCCCCAGATTATGGCATTGCAGATTTTGGTGCTGCTCCGCTTGTTGGCGCAGATCAATGGGCTGGACAAATTCCTGATGCTCAGTGGGGTGCCTCTGATGTGGTTCCCGCTGCTGCTGCTGCGCCAGTCTCTAATTTTGAGTGGGTCCAAGAGCCAGGTTGAATCCGAACTTTTTCTTTGATGATTTATTTGAATGTTTATGTCCCCATTGGTTTGTTTTTCCACTCCAGCTTTTTATGTTGGCTAGTCATTTTGGTGTAAGTTTCTTCAATCACATTGTAGTTTGTTTGCCATTCCATATTTTTTGTATTTTAGACATCATTAACCAGGAAGTTGTAAGATGCAACTAGTTACGTAAGTTGTCTGTTTTAGGCCAACAGAATAGAGGTTAAGATCTATTTAATGCATATTGATGGTATTTATTTCTTTGTTTTTTCGGCTTTTGCAGTTGCTTTAGGAGCAGCAGACGGATGGGATGCTGCAGTAGCGCCACCAGCACCAGCACCTTCACTTGAAGCGGCTGCACCTCCAGCCACCAGTTGGGAATGATGGAAGCTCTCTCTCTCACTCAGAATTTTGATTAACCATTATGAGTTTTGCTTGTGTAGGAGTGCCACCCAATTAATTGTGCGTAAGCTGGTTCGGACACTCATGGTCATAAAAGATGGAGCAATTTCACCTTGTTTTTTCTTTTTTTCGTTTTGAAGTTTGACTTGTGTTTTCTTTTTCCTAGTCCGTTTTAGATTTTAAGATTGAATGTTCTCGACTTCAACATTGGTATGTTGGTACAATTCTTTATGAGAAATTAAAATTACTCAAGACTGTTTATTCAGATGCGTAATACTGCTCTGCTTCACGTTCTGCTAATGGAATTGTGTACCAAATTTTGCCCTCTCTTCACCTCATTTGACAACAATTATGTTCTCTTTTCTGGAAACATGGTTCCAGACTTGTGTACTCGGGTGCAATTTTTACTGGTGTTGGAGGAATAAACTAGATTTCTCCTGGCTTCCTTCAGCCACCACTTGAGCATTGTCGAGGCCTTTTTTTTTTAGTTCAATAACATACAAATTCATGATCTTTCGGTTGGAGGAATATGTCTTAACCAATTGAGCTATATTCGGTTTAACAACATTGTTAGGCTTTTGTCTTGCTGCGTTTGATGACTCATATTCTTAGGTAGTGTTCTTTTTCCTTCGACATTTCTAATCAAATTGTCCCGCCGAGCTTTTTTTCTTCAAGGTTTCATCAAACGTCCTCATTGACCTGACCTTAAATGTCCCATTTGGAGGTTGAGGAAGCCCTGCAAACTGTTTTGAGCCGAAACAGCCACCTCATGAACCAACCTATCTTGAAAGGACACAAAACTGGTCCAATACTTCAAATGCCATTTCGGATTTTTTAAGAGTTTAAATTTTATTTTAGTATTTAAATTTTTAAAATATATATTTAAATTTTTTAAATCTTAAAAAATCATTATGTTAGGTCTCTAAACTTTCATAAAGTTTATTTTAGTCGAACTTTAAAAAATAACAATTTTAGTTTTTGCAATATTATTTTTCACCTAAAAATAAAATTTAACTACCCAATAGTGAGTTTAACTCATATTATTTGAATATTGGAAGTTCAAGAATTAAAATAAATATTTTGAAAGTTTAGAGAATAAAATAGAATAATTTAAAAAATTTAGAGAATAAAATGAGATTAAAAAATATAATTAACAGTATTAAAAGAAAAACATGTAATATAGTCAAAACTAGCAGCATAGTTGAATAATTAAAAACATATCTTTCTAATCAAGAAGTTGGAATCACCTAATTCACATGTCGTTAAACTTAAAAAAAAAAAAAACAGCATTCAAAAAGCCCAAATAACATAGCAAGATGAGAAGTCAACATCTCAAAATCAATCTGTCCCTGTCCCTTCCCGTTAGAGCAGAAGCTCTGAGGAAACTGAAAACTATGGGAGCTCTTCTGAAGCTCATCGACGCAGTTCTATTTGTCTCCTTCCTCATACACGCATTGGCGCCGCCTCTCATCGGCGCGCAAATATTACTTCCTCAAACCCTCTTCCCCAATTTCCTCATTGATTTCAAGAACCAGTACATTCGCCAATCGGGGGACTATCTGATGGCCGAGGCGCCTCACTTTTTCATCGGCCTGCTTTGGCTGGAGCTTCTCCTTCAATGGCCACTCACTCTTCTCAATCTCTACGCCATCTCCGCTGCAAAGTCATGGCTGCACACCTCCTGTTTGATCTATGGCGTTTCGCTCTTCTCTGCTATGGTATTTTACTCTTCAGCTCATATTCATTCTTAGCATGGCAGTCTAATTCTAATCCTTTGAAAATGCAAGTTTCTAATTTCTAGATCAATGCAAAACAATCATGGGTTGGTTTAGTGGTCAACAACGACTAATGTTAATAACAAAGAGCTTCAAGAAAATAAGTATAAGTCACAGTGGCACCCACTTAGTATTTTATATTCTACGAGTCCCATCGAGGTTTGTGCATATCCATTTCTGACCTGTGAGAATTTTTATTCTCCGTCCGTGGTTTCTTCCACTTTGAAGAATTGGAGTCGGGAGTTTTCACAGGGAAAATTCTTTACTTTTTTTTTATTCATTGTGTTTATTATCACCCATTCTGAGCGATCCCTCACAGGAAAAAATTGTTATCCCTATATTGATTTACATCTCATTTAATTAATCAACCATAAGTAAAGAGCTAGGACACGAGTATATTGTCCAATTGATAAGAGTTTTGGTTTGATTTATAGTAGAACATGAACGACTTCTTGGAGCTCAGCAAATCCTTCTAGGGAGTGTGTATATTGACCTTGAAAAAGGATCACCAAAATGGAAATTCTTCTCTCAAATTACAGCTTAACCTCTGTCTTGTGAGGAATGAAAAACACCCCAGTTATTTGAACTCTTTGATGGAAGAAACTAGCCCCATATGGATCCCCCTTATCAATATTGTGTCCAGTGAGCTAATTTCCCTGGAAAAGTTACCAAAACTGCAGTCTGCTGCAACTGTTTATTACAGTTGTTGCCATTTTCTTGCTCACTGATTTGCCTCCGGCAAAGAGCAGAAAAATGAACAGAATGTCGACCAATGGCGTTTTAGATGTTATTTTTCTTTTTCAGGCAGCTATAGGAGCTGAATTGATAGGGTCACAACGGGCATCTGATACGTTGTTGAAGATATATCTGCCTTTCTTGGCTTTAGGATTCTTAGCTACCCTTCGTGGGCTGCTGCCGAGCGCCGGCAAGCCTACGGCCGCCGGCGTTAGACCCTCTAGCGGCAGCAAGAAGAAGGCATGAACATAATATGAATATATATATTTTCATGACAGTGAAGGTTCAGGCCTGTTTGCGCACGTATCGATTATTCTCATGGGACAACTTTTTGATCCTATTATATTTGGTTGTCTAAATAACTCATAGGATTTTAAATCTTCGGTAAATTGCCACTGTGACTTGAACACATTCAAGTTCTTTACTATTTACATTGGTCCTGCCGTCCTAGTTGACCACTAGAATGTGCTTTGAAGCCATGAAAAAATTGAAATTTTACGAAGCCATCTCAATGCAATGATTTTCCTCTCTTCCATTCTTCTATTTTTTGCGCCTTTGATTTGGATTGTAACACTCATGCACATTCAAATGTTTGCACACAAACTTGTGAATTTTTTTATAAAATATGTATAAAATAATTGCACACAACTGTGTGTAAGAAATTAAAAAAACTTCAATGTGCAAAACTTTACTTCTAAACTACGTCTAAAATTTAATTGCATCCATCCATTTTAATAGAAGAATGTTTAATCACTGTTTTAGATTCTATTTCAATTCATATTGGGTGGAACTAGAGTCACTATTTTGGAAACATTAGTAATCTTTTTCTTGATTTGATTGTCCTAATATTTTAAAAAGTATATAATATTAATTAAACACTAATAACATATAAAAAATAAGGTTATTTTTAACTAGTACACTATGGTTGACATAAGAATTTAAATGTCATGGATAGAAATATCAAAGTCTCAATTTTCATTGATGTAAATAAAGATTCTAATAAAATATATAAATTATAGAAATAAAGGAATTTTATAAAATTATTTGAATTAATAAATATGCATTTTGTTAATTAAATAAGTTATAAATTCTTATTAGTAATATTTACATCTATATTGATGATATCTTTTCTCATATTTTTTATATTTCATCAACATTTTTATTTTTATGACATATCAAAAATTTATTTTGACTTTTTGGTCGAGAAAATATACCTTAACGAATTGAGTTGTATTCAATTTGACTTTTAAAATTCAACTTTAAACTATATACTCATTAAATTCTACGACTCATCCCTCAAAATCCAAAGCCTGGGTTTCCTTAAATTCATTCAAACAAGCTTTTCAATCCAAACTTATTAAAATCATCTACCAATACCAAACATCCACAAACCATCATTATAATGAAATTGAGTAATTTAAGCAGTACGTTGGGAAAAGAATGGTTCTGAATCTATCATAAACAGAGATTGGAACCTTGACAGTTCTTAAGTCCCATGTGACTGCTTTTAATTAAGCTTCCAGTGCCAAGGCATTACAGCAACTGTTTGCAATCTGCAGCAGGTTCGGGAACAAATCTAATTCAATTAGGGACAAAAAAAACCAGCCAATACAGATACAGAGAAGAAAGCTTTGAAGTTGACAACAACAAAGTTCATGCAAACCGAACACAGCTCAATTGGTTAAGTCATATCTTCTCAACAAAAGGTCGTGGATTCGAACCTCACCCTTACTTGTGGTTGCACTTCAAAAACAACAACAAAGTTCAATTGAACACTCATGTTTTAGTTTCATCATCTTTTACTCTATCCTTAGAAGCATCATCCCCACTAGAAGCCAAACCAAGACTCTCCTCAACTTTTCTCCATGCCTTCAAAGATTCAGGAGGGAACTTCTTCCTTATGGTCCGGATTAATCCCTTAGCTTCTTTCATCTTCCTTTTCTCCACTAGCCCCTCCACCAAATACTTCACCGTGTTAAAATCAGGAATCTTATGCATCTTCACACTCTCCTTGAAAACTTTATACCCTTTCTCATACTCCCCATTTCTACAGAGATAATATATAAATGTCCTAAATGTTGCAGCATTCTTATTACACCCATATGCCTCCATGTCATCATAAACCTTCTTTGCTTCATCAATCATCCCATTTTTACAGTAACAAGTCATCAAGTAATTATAACTAATGGTATCGGGTTTCAGACCTGTAATAGCCATTTCCTCGATCAAAGCTTGTACATGTTCTGGTTTACCGCCATGCTCATGCATCAGTCTAACATTATAGGCCCCCACATCAAGTTCACACCCTTTTGATATCATCTTCTTCCAGATTTTCTCTGCCTCTTCGCTCTCACCCTTCTTATACAGAGCATCTAAAATGGTTGTGAATGTCACCGCAGTTACCTCCACACCATTTTCCTCCATCTCTTTAACAATCTGTGTGGCCTTCTCAGGGGAACCCACTTCGCAATAGGATTTAACCAGGATACCGTACGAGATCTTATTGGGAGAGAAATTATATCTCTTCGGAATTTCAACGAACAATTGAGGAACCTTGTCGAATAGCTTGGAATGGTTACAAGCCGATAAGAGAGCATTGAAGGAAATCGCGGATCGGGGAGTACCCAAATCCTCCATCTGATTATACGTCCTCATAGCGTACTCGAACATTCCCGCTCGACCATAGGATCGAATCAAGGTGGACAAAAAGGGCTCCTGAGTGATCTTCGGGTCATTTTTATGGGACTCGATTAGGGATTCGATATCATCGAAACGACGGGACTTCGCAAGGCGACGAATGGTGAGTTCCTGAGCGTAGCGAGAGGAGACAGGGGAAGTGTAGTGACTGGAAACAGAAGAGTAAATGTCCAAAGCTTTATCTGGATCATACTCGGTTCTGAGTTTAGATTTCGCTTTTGAAATGGATATTGAAGAGGACGTCGTTGATGTGGCGGTGGAGGCGGATGCGGCACCGGCACCGGCGCCGGCGGTGGCTGCCGTCGATAGGCGACGGATGTGTCGGGTGAAAGTTGAGAACGACATTTCTAGGGTTTGGCTATGGAAGTCTGACTGTCTGAGTTCAAAACTGCCTCTGGTAGGGTTTTAGAGAAAAGTTGGGATTTGAAAAACTGTTTTTTTCTCCTTAGAAATGCATGGAAAATACCATTTTGATCCACTTAAATTTAGTTTAGGTTAATTTTATTCTCTATTTCAAAACATTTATTTTTTTGGGGTAACATACACTTTTGGTTCTTGAGTTTGAGAATAGATTTCTGTATTTAAATTTCAAAATCTGACAGTTTAGTCCTTAATCTTTAGAAAATAGCTTTAAAAAGTCTCATGAAGTCAAACTATCACTCATGGAATACTAACGTGACAGTTTGAGAGATTAAGTGACGTAGTGATGTATTAATTTTAAATAACGTGGCTAAATTGAAATTTTATTAAACAATAAAATTTTATTAAACAAAATAATTAAAAAAAAATATGTCCAACTTCTTTATCTTTTGTTTTTTAATTTCTAAATTCATTCAATACAACAAAAAGCCCACAATTTTTTTTCCA
>JAOANK020000069.1:560935-570985 GCA_026257165.2 Telfairia occidentalis | reverse complement strand
ACCAAAAGTATATCAGATATACTACTGATATACATGTTGATATACTAACGAGGGTAAAATTGAAAAAATAAAAAACAGAAATCAGATTTTATATTTTTTTTGCTATATTTGCAAATTTTGAAAAAGCATTGCTATGCTTGCAAATTTGTTTCAAAAAAATTGCTATTCATGCAACTGACCCTTTTGTCCAATTGTTTCTTGGGTTCACTATATTGAACTGACTCAACCCACAATAATGTAGAATATATATATTTTATAAGTTTATTATTAGCCTAAAATTTACTTCTACTTAAAATCATTTCTATTTTTAACTCAGATTAATTTTAAACCTAAACTCAAATAGTACTAAAATTTCAAGCAATAGAAATCTACTTAACATACTTAATCAAAATAATATTTAAAATGTAAATAACTCTATTTTTTTTAAAGGGCTAAATAACTTTACTTAACAATTGTTAATTTTAATTGCAATCGATGCACCAAACCAACCAAATCTAAATTTAGTGGATTAGTTTGATTTGAGTTCATAATTTTATAAGAGTTATTTGGGTTATATAACTTTACAATTGAACAATTGGATTAGATCTAAAATTTCATAAAAACTTACCCTAACCTATGAACACCATTATTAAAAGCCGTTGTACATAATTCTTCAATTTTATAGTGTATATTCAACATTAACAAACGAGTAAAATATAGTTTAGCTTTCTTTTCTTTTTTTTCTTCCTTTCTCTCTAAAGGCAGGCAGAGGATCGGCGATGATTTGAGCGAATTTGAGCTATACGAGGAATTGCACTGTCTTTAGGAAACAATGTCGTCTTCTTTGGAGGTCATACGACAGAGGAAGACCTTAATTTTTGGGATTTTCTTTAACAGAAAAATGTTGAATTTGTTTTTTCTCCTTTTTGGGAAAAAAATAATTAAAATGATTTTGGTCGTTATTCATTTGTATTTTGTTTGACGTGGACTTTTATAATCGGACTTAAACTTAAAAGAATTTTTTTTAGTTCAATAATTACGAAAATGATGACATTTACGATAAAAGTAGATATTTTATTCATTATGCTATAATTGGATTGACATATTTCTCATAATCAATAACAGTTGTTCTATATATGCATTTTTTTCCCTTTCATTTTTATCCAATTTATATTTATTATATTCAACCTCATTATATTGGTTTTGCAATGTTTAGCTTGTGGTTTTTATTAGCCTAAGTTTTTGTAAAGTAAGGCGGGAAAGAATGAACTTTGTAGCATGTACTCTGCCTCGATTATATCGACGTTTTTTTTTTTTAATTTGGGTTATTATGTTAGTTTATTGTATTATGATTTAGAATAGAGTAAAAAATAAATGAAAATAAACGAGTTTTTTTAGATAATATATAATTTTGAAGATAATTTGTGAAATTTAACCAAATCATAAGAACTAGATTCAAACTCTTAAAATCATAGGATGATGGGGATCAAATTGAAGTTAAGCTCAAATTATGAAGACTAAATTAAAACTTTTCAAACCATAAAAATTAAATTTAAAATTTACCCAAATCATAGGAACCAAATTTATAACTTAGCCTTAATTTATTGGGTTCAAGATTTAAAAAATTACAAAAGAGATAACTCTGGAAATTAAAAAGGAGAGAGTGAAATATTAAATTGGAGAATATTTTCATCTCAAAAGAACTCGAATTAGGACCCATATTTGATTCTAAAGATGATAATTGCAATTTGTAGGTGAAAAACTTGGAGGTAAGACCACATTAAAATGCTCCTTCACTTTCTAAAAATCCTAACTTTAATTGGATAAATATGCTCGTTTTAACTATTTATACTCCGTATGGATCTACATTACACCGTTTAAATTTCTTTCTTTTCTTTGTTTTTGAGTTTCTTGTACTAAAAAACAAAATCCTTATACTCATTTCTACCCAATATATTTACCCTTTTAAACTTGCAAATGATCATCGTTAAACTTTATGTAGTTTTTAGGCCAAATTATATAAAATACCTTCAAAGTTTATGGTTGTTTTTAAATTTTAAATTTGCCCATAAAATTTTAAAATTTCCAATTTAATCTCAATCTTTTAATCTATTTCATAAAAACGTTTATTGATAATCTCTATCAAAATGTCTAACGAAAAATAAAAGATTGAGATTAACTTCTAATATAGTCTAAAAGTCGGAACGTCACTCACGCTTATAATGTAATATACTAAAGAAAAACATGTTGGATGGACGTAAATTAAATGCCTTTCATTCACGCTTTAACAATTAATGTACCAAAATCATAAGAAATAAATTGTAAATTCACATTGTTGTCTCTCCATTGACATATAAGGAAGCAAACTATGAGAATCCCACATTTTGGGTTGGTTGAGAGATGAGGGACTTTGAATCTGCAATTGTGATGGCAAATGGGGCCTCCAATCTATTAACTTTTGGGCTCCACACTCCTATTTTGGGCCTGATGGGACAATATGCTGGCCCATGATCTGAGCCTGGTCTCAAAAACTTATATATATATATATATATATAATTAAATTTTGAACTTAATCTTTTGGGTTCATTGATGATTTGACATAGTATCAAAATAAGAGGTCTTGTGTTCTAAATTTTTTAGACTCTAATTTAGATATCTTACCATTTTATTCGATGCTACTACACAAATTTTTAATATTTACAATGAATGATATAAAAATAGTTCAACTATAATTTTAATTTACATTTCTATTAGCTTTGATGGTAAATTTATAAAAGTTTCAAATTGTTTCATATATTTAATTTATTAGTCTCAATCATCTCTAGTCAATTGGTTAGGTCAATTACATTAATTTAACACTACTCTTAAGAGCAAAAATAATATAGATAATTTTTTTTTTGAAGATATGAATAATATTAATAATTGAAAGCCTATGAGATGTTAATTGACATAAATGTGAGAGTACATGGATAAAAAAAAAAAAACAAAGTTAATAATGATAGATTTGAAAATTTTATCCATGCTGATGAAATTCAACTATTCCATTTGTATTAAGTTTATAAACTTATTGAGAATATTTTAATCATTTTTTAATTAATTTCCACACTTCATCAAATCATATTTCCATTAACTTGGATCAAATTAAAATGAAGTTTAGTGGGAAAAAAAAAGTACAAAAATTTGTTAAAGAACCCAACTATATTTAATAATCATGATTTAGTAAATTATATTGAAGCTTTGGTGGTTGTACCAAAGGACAATAATTTAATTAGAAAAAGTACTCTTCAGTTTGTTTGGTGAGTTTAAAGAAGCAAACAACAATTTATACTTTGGAAAACAGGTTGGAGTCAGAATTTGGAAAATTTTTAAAAATTTGTTAAATTAGGTACTAACAGAAAGAAAAAAAGAATTAAAGCAACTTCTCTTGGAAACAAAGCCATTACGATGCCCTTCTTCCACCTTCCACTTTAGAAAAGACACTTTTATCAGTCTACAATTCATCATATGGATCAAATTAAAGCAGCTGGCTTTTCATTCTCATTTCCAACCACTAGTGTGTTTTGTTGTTATATAGAGACACGAATTAAATAAAATAATTAATGTTAAATCACCGATGAACTCACAATCGCTTAAATTGATGAGTTATGGTAAATTTAATCTCATATCAAGATTTTTATTTTATATTTTGAGTTCAACAATATGTGGGATGTGGATTCGAACTCGCTATCTCTTAGTTAAGGAAATATGTCTTAACCAATTGAATTATGCTCAATTTGACATCTTATATCAAGAGTTTAACAATAAAAAAGTATTAAACACATTGAAGAAATTTGACCTACCATATATAAATATCATATGTTGAAAAACTTATTTATCATTGATATCTAGTTGTCGTATAATCTAATTATAGTTAGGAAAGATTGTTCAACGTGCCTTGAATGGTTCTATTATAGAATTGAATTTGGACAAACGAGAAGAGCTTGGTGGAGGATAAAAGATCGAGAGGATAGGAAGAATAATGTGCTATGGAAGGGTTGGATGACACTCGAATCTATTCTTTTGAGAATTGTCAAATGAAAAGTTGTTAATTAGAGTTTTGTTTTGTTTTTGTTTTTCTTGTTTTGTTTTTCTTGTTTTTTTTTGTTTTTTTAAGTATAAAGAAAATAGAAACAACAACGGCTAAGTAAAAGTGGGTGAATCGTTTCAAAGTGCATGAGATATCCAATGTGGATAGTCTTCCATCTAAATTTGTGAGAGCTTATTTTAATGTGCATGAATAGCTAACAAATTAGCCAACTCATTTTGTTTGGGTCTGGTCAGAATTACACCTACCACCTCCCCTCTTTCGAGCCTCCTTATGATTTCATCTACAGTTATCTGAATTTCACTATTGAACCGATCTTCGCCCTAAATGAGTTTCCATACTATTTGGAAATCAATTTTGGCTAAGAGTGGTTTGATTCTTGCCTCAATGACAAGTTGTTGCCCCTCAAACACCATTGCATTTTCCAACTCAACAGGTTCATGAAACATTTTTGTTTTCTCAGCTATTAATTAGGCTTATGTCTTATAACATTGTTGTTTGTAACTAAATTATCGTTTATTTCAATCTTAGTGTAAACTTGAACTTGACTCTCCATTATAAAAAAAAAATAGGTTGCAACCTTAAATAGTATGTAGTTAATTTATAAAAAGATTACGTTTAAGAAATAATCTAGGGGGTGTTAAACAATATGAGTATAGGTCAGTGGTTAAGGCATTTATACCTTCTAGTGAGGTTGAAAGTTTTGAATCTCTACCCTCACATTCGTTGTATTAAAAAAACATCTAACATAAAGAGAGATCCACTTGAACCTTCTTTCATTATCTTTAATCAAGAATCTTCACATACCTAACATAAGAGGGAGAAGGAGTAAATTTTTAGCTTGAGAAATCTTAATTTGCATATTACTAACCATAGTATGACTTGAAATGGACCACCCATAAATCACATGGTTCACATTTTTAAATTCATTCATGGACCATTTGTACTCATGCACCAAACTTAACTTATTAGATTTAGGTTATTTTTTCCTATTAATGAGTTCTCTTATAACATAATATTGGTAGCTTCCTATTTAGTTTGGTCTCTAAAATGATAAAGTTATTATATAAACGATTAATCAAATTATTCCTATTCTTATAAATCAAAAGAGATGCCCTCATAATAAAGAGTACATAATTACTCAAGTACAAGATTGAAATAAATGTAAATCTTGCTTAATCATACACGGAGGTGCTATTTAACAACTTCAAAAGTTGAGACGTTAAAATAGAGAAAAGTACCAAATATTGTGGACAAAAAACAAGATTTTTAGAGAGAGAAAAAAAATCACAATTTACACTAAACTTGACAAGATATATTAATTTTCACTATAACTTTCAATTTCATCCACCACCAAATTGAACTAGTAAATATTTAGTTTTTACTATTCGTTCGATATATGCTAAATTCAGCAACGAATTGTAACAAAGAAACAAGTAAAAGTCTTTACAAACTTAATAAATTTTTTTACAAAAAATCAAGCTTTTTATAAAGTTAAAGTTATTTAATGCACAAGAATAACTCTCCTAAAACTCATAAGTTTCAACAAAACTCCAAATTTAGTGTCATTTTCCTTTGCAGTTTCATTAAATTCGTAACAGATATATATATATATATATATTTAATTTACTAAAGTATAAGATATAAATTAATGAATTTGAAAGTGAAAGGTAAAAATTTAAGCATAGGGATAAAAATTATTTTGTTTTATTTTTCTTTTAAGATTATTTTTATTTTTTTTATAAATATATTTTTTAAAAATTGCCAAAAGGCCCTCCTTTGCCTCTCTGCCTTCCCGTTTCTCCCAAAACCCACGACATCGCTTCCAAAATTTAAATACAAAGTTGCTTCCAATATCACAGTTGAAAGCTCTGACAACTTCTCTCTGTAAAACCCATTCCCCTAAATTAAAACCCAAAAAAAAAAAAAGGCATCTTTCTCTTCCTTTCTCTCTGTGGCTCTGTCTGTGAGCCCCAAAAACAAAACCCCATCTCCTTCCTCTTTCCCAAATCCCAATAATCATCTCCAAATGGCTTCTCTCAATCTTGCTCTGTTTCCTCTGTTCATGGCGGTTCTCGTTTCAGTGCACTCCAAGACCTATTGGGAAGATACCCAAGTTCTCAAACAGCTGAAGAACGCCTTGGACCCGACTTCCATCTCGTCTGGTTCCTGCCTTGATTCTTGGGATTTTTCTCTTGACCCATGTGACAATCTCTTCGGCCAGAAATTTACTTGCGGTTTCCGGTGCGACGTCGTCATCTCCGGCGCCGGCAGAGTTACCGAGCTCAATCTCGACCAGGCCGGTTACTCTGGCTCCCTTTCCTCTGTTTTCTGGAACCTTCCATACTTGGAAACCCTTGGTTTGTCCAACAATTTCTTCTCCGGTCGGATTCCGGACTCCTTCTCCAACTTGACTCGCTTGCGTTTACTGAGTCTCTCTGCTAACTCGTTTTCCGGCGAGGTACCGCCGTCTATAGGTTTGCTCTCCAGCCTGGAGGAGCTGTATTTGAATGGGAATGGGTTTAATGATACGGTTCCGGCGAGTTTTGGGGGGCTTGTTAGTTTGAAACGGCTGGAATTGCAATCGAATGAGTTCACGGGTGCGTTCCCTGATTTGGGGGTTTTGAAAAATTTGTATTATTTAGATGGTAGTGATAATGGGTTTTCCGGCGAGCTTCCGGCGGTTTTGCCGAAGTCGTTGGTTCAATTGTCGATGCGGAACAACAGCTTTGAAGGGGAGATTCCGGGTAGTATTGGGAATTTAGTAAATCTTCAAGTTGTGGATCTTAGTTACAACCGATTCGGCGGCTCTGTTCCGGCCGTTCTGTTTGAACATCCATCTTTGGAGCAATTAACGCTCTCTTTCAACCGATTCTCCGCCGTTGAAACCCCCAATTCCGGCGGCGTTAAGAGCGGGCTAATCGCGGTCGACTTGAGCGACAACGAAATTACCGGGTTTCTGCCGCCGTTCCTGGCAGTGATGCCGAAGCTCTCCGCGTTGTCGCTTGAGAACAACAACTTCACCGGAATGATACCGATTCTGTACGCCTTCAAAACGGCCGCGCCGGAGCCGGGAATCTCGCCGTTCGTGAGGCTGTTATTGGGCGGAAATTTCCTGTTTGGCCCCATTCCGGAGCCCCTAAGGCGGCTGAAACCGGACGCTGCCACGGTCCGGCTGGCCGGAAACTGTCTGTTCCGGTGCCCGACGTTGTTCTTCTTCTGTCAAGGCGGGGGACAAAAATCGTCAGCGGAATGCCGGAGCGCCGGCCCTGTAATCCCATAGAAGAAAACAGAGAAAGCTCTGTTTAGAAGAAGCGATTGGAATGGAATTATTATGTTCATAATATTGTGTGTGTGTTGTTAGATTTAGCGATGGTGTTATGTTGATGGGGAAATTGGGATTTTGATTTGTGGATGTTTGAAATGATGATTGGGAGATGGTTTGTTGATTAAATAATAAAAGATTGGGAAATTGGATTCAGAGTTTTGTCTGTTTTTGTTGATTCTGATCTGACAGATGAGTTTTTAGAGGGCACGTGAGTTCTCGAAGAAATCAGAACCGCCAACGTTCTTCATTTCCTTTCAGTTTATGGCTCCGCTTCCCATGTGTTCATGCTAACGGATCTTTTCCCTTCACGGGAAACCACATCCCCCACTAATTTTTTTTTTTTTTTTTTACATATTCTAAGTTCATTGTAAATTTATATTTTAATGAGTTAAAGCTATTTAAAATTTAACTACTATTTTTTTAATATATATATATATGTGCGCAAATTTTTTAATCGTTATATTACAAATTTAATGTGTCTTTTTATTCTTCAAATTTTATAACGTTTACATTATGTATTCCATTTTCTTATTCTTACTGAATATATTCTTTTAGTTCAACAATCAGGATAGGAAGATTAGAATTCACGATTTCTTGACTAGAGAGATATTCTCTTATACTTTTCCACTTAGTTTTGAATTTAGTTTCCACTTGATCCCTAGTTTCAAAATGTTAAACTTTATTAATAAGTTTTTACTATTGCACACTTTTGATCCATAACATACTAAAAGTGTTAGTAATGAGTTCATTTATTATTATTATTATTATTGTCACGTCACCTATTGAAATATTATAAAATTAAATATTTTTTACCATGTAAGCATATGAATAATATAAATTAATATTTAATAGGCTCATCAAAAAGGTTAAACATGTAACATTCTAAAAGTTAGGGGCCAAAAAAAAACTAACCTCAAAACTTAGGTATAAAAATGTAACATTTTGAAACTTATAATAAAGTACAAACTAAACTCAAAATGCACGTATCAAAAAGATATTTTTCCTTTATAAATGTTATAAATATCTATCACATCCAAGATTTTACATAAATATTATATTATTATTATTATTATTATTTACTCAACATATAGGGTGAATATTCGAATCTACGATTTTTTAGTGGGAGGGATACTCCTTAACCAATAGCGAATATTCTATTATTTTACTTTTAAACGTAGTAATAAAAGATTAAGCAGACTATTGGGCCAAGTTTTGCCACATCCATTTTGGGCTTTTTGGCCTAATTTTACCACAACCACTCATTATAGCGTATTAGGCCTAATATTTTTGTCAATTTTTATCATCGAATTTCTTTTCCTTTTTTACAAAAGATTTGTTTTAGTCTCATTAGACCAAATTTTGCAATGCTCGACCAAGTCACGAAATAATTAAAAAAAAAAAATTCGTGGTTAGAATATAGCAGTAATTTATCAGTGGTTTAAATTTATTATGATGCAAATAATTGATCATTTATTGTTTTTATGGTTTAAGATTTTGACAGGCTTAAAAGTGCTGGGAAAAATATTCTTAACCTTCTCCTCAATGCCTTCCATCTCATTTGAACTTACTGTCCAGAAATAAAAATTTACCGAAATTGAGATCAACATCCAAATGCTCCCATTCTTTTTAAGCATAAAAGGCAACAATCTAGTTTTAGGCCTAATTTCATCATCACAAGATATTTTTCCTTGTTTCTTTCTCTCTCAAATGTCAATAATTTACCTAATTTTAGCCTCTCATATCTGGTTGAATAAAACTAGAAATTAAAAAATAACGAGTTTAAAGTCCAATCAATCCCATACATAGTTTTATTCGGCAAGATTTGATCAAATTCCATATTTTCATTTCTTTTTTTCCTACTTGTCCAAGTGTCGTGATTCTTATCTCTAAATTTCTCTTTTTAAAAAAAAAAAAAAAATCTAATTTAAAGAAAATTAATCACATACTGTGATTCTTACTGTGATTCTTGTAAATGACTAAATATAATTGAAACTAATTTCAAAATTCAAAGCGAGTTTAAATAATTTAGCCATAAAAATATAAAAAGTCATACTTTACACACTACATTTCCAGAAAAATTTTCTTTGGGTATTTCTATTTTTTAGTTTATTTTCAAATAAAATTAGCCCCCACGAAACAAAATAACTTACAACATTATATTTTCATTTTTGACTAAAACACGATAGACTCCCAGATACCTTCTTCTTTTTTTGGAAAAGCACGTTTTTTTTCTCTCTTTTATTTCCTTTTAAATTCTCTTACTCATAAGGATTCTTTGGCTGAAAACTCTGTTTTTCTACCTTCAGACTTCAGTTTCTCATCCCCTACACATAAAAGATCCAATATATATTAACCAAAAGAGCAAAAAACAGTAGACGTTCTTCAAATTAAGGTTTCACTTTGAGTTAGATCAAATCACCTATCTCAGGGTCTCTTTTTTCCGATTGACACATATTACTCCAAGAAGCAAGAAGCAAAATTTTGTTACCAAAAACCTCTCCCTTTAATTTTAAAGAGTGTTTGGTATATGTGCATATGTAATAGTTTTGGGCGCAGTGTTTTTCATAGGATAATTTAATGCTATTTGTTTCGTTTGTATATGGTTTTTGTTGATTATAATATATACCTTGTTTTGGCTTTCGAAAATGTTGGGAGTGCG
>JAOANK020000069.1:535054-546619 GCA_026257165.2 Telfairia occidentalis | reverse complement strand
TTAGAAATTAGACTCAACCAAAAAGTGCACATAATAAAGAAAGTACACACAATAGAAAGTAAAAAAGCCAACCAATTAGTAGTCTTAAAAGTCAAATTGGTTCTCAAATCACCCATCTATCAACTCCTTCACAAATAAAAATGCCATCAAATCTTTCATTTACCGTTTTTAATTTTGAAAAATAGGTGTTAAGGGGTGAGCCTGGGGTTTACACAGCCCGGATACGAAGGCCCGATGGGAGGAGCCGTCGAAGGGAACCAGTGAGCTGACTTAAGGGCGAAAAAATTCGTAAGGGCCTGGCTCAAGAGGTACAACGTGTAGAGGCCCAGGAGGTGTGCCTTGGGGCCATTCCATGGGACAGAAGCTCTTGATCGGATGGGGTCGACACAATCCTTCCACCGTTTCCCTATTTAAGGCATACATTTCACGGGTAAGGCATTCTAATTGGATCATTGGCTTTAATACTTTAGTGATAAGCACAAATTTGATCGTTGGAGTATATTTGGCAGGGCATCACACACTGTTGCTGATTACAGAGTGTGCAAGAAACCCAATCTCTCCACCTCTCCCAAAATTCAGCATCGACATGTGGCGTCATTTGTGGGAATGAGTAAAAAAGAGTTGTTGCTCCACTGCTCAACTCTTCAACCATGCAGGACAGCCACTCCACGTCGTGGGGGCAGCCTCGATTGAGGTTAGGTCCAGGAGGCAACTCCACGTCGAGGGAAGGAGTTAGAGCTTGATAGCACTCCAAAAGAGTCATTTTAGGGCCTTAGATTTAGTAGTTTCATGTGATTTCAAGTATGCTTTGATGTCTTTATTCGTGTATTTTGTAGGAATCAGGTATTTTGAGGTAAAAATATGGATCCGGTATTGTTTGGGTTGAAAAACGAGTATGAGAAGAGCAATTTCGCCGAAGGAACAAAGAAATAGAGTAAAAAAGAGCTAAGACCCCAAGAGCACGGTATCTCAATGCCAGAATAGGGCGTTGAGATGCCACAAATTTGAAGAAACCATATGGGCAGCAAGCTGGAAGGGGCCAATGTCTCGACACTGTGCTAGGGCGTCTCGATGCCATAAGTTGCACACAAGCTGCATTTTGGGCCCTCATGATCTTTGAAGTAGCATCGAGACACTACTTCAAGCGTCTTGACGGCTACGCCTTCAATGACCGCATCCTTCACTTGTCAACCCACACCGTTTTATGTACAAAGATGGGGCAGCGTCATCTCGACGATGCCAGCAGAGAGATATATAAGCATTTTATTTTTGGTACAGCATTTTGGGAGCACCATTTTTTAACAAAATTCGAGGTGTAGGCTACTATTTTGCTGGAATTTCATGCTGGAGCTTGATGGGTGACTTCTTGGAGCTTGAAAGTAGAGGCCACTAGCTCAGCGAGCAGTTCAAAGCTAGTAGACGAAGAAGAGTTGATTCATAAGTCTTCTTTTTTTTTTCTCTCTTCTTATCTTTTGAACAATAATTTTTTTAGATTGTTTGTGTTATAATCTGAATATTATGAGTAGTTAAATCCATTTATTCTAGGGGTTAGATTAGCTAATGAACCATTAATTTTGTGTTAATTACTCTTGGATTGATTTTATTATGCAATTTCATTTTAGTAGTTTACGCCCAATGCTTTTGGTTACTTGATCACTAACTAAATTGTTTATGGTTTATTGCTTACTAGGAATATGAGTTCTAAACTAGATAAAATTGCTCAACTAATATTCATTTATGCATGAGAGTGGTTTGTAAATGTTAGAAGTTTGAGAAGAGTCATTAATACCTAGTTTTCTCTTAGACCGAGTTAATTGTGGGAATAAGTGTGAGTGTTAGTTGAGCTAGAAATAGAAAATCTGAATTCAGACTTCGAGACTTATGATTTTACTAATAAATAGATCCTTGAGTTAATTATGCATTTAATATGGTTCATTAGTGAAGTCGACACCCTTAGAACCCCTTTTGACCTTGAGTTCAATCCCTTAATTGCTTTCACATTTATTTGTTTAGTTTAATTTTCTTTGAATCGACACTTGTTTTGCTCTACCTAACAAGAATCGAACTAATCTGCTTAGATAACTAAAAGGATTAATGAATTGATTCCAAGAGAATGATACTTGGTCTCACGACTGTTTTATTACTACGATTGACTTGTGCACTTGCGGTGACATATTGTTGGGTGTGATCAGAGCCAAAGCCCTAAAGGAAGTGATCAATCTCGAAGTCCAGATTAGGGTTAGCATGCGAGGGAAAAGGCATCGTGCGACCCCAACCCAGAGAAGAACTGAAAAGGCCAATATTGATATGCAAGCCCAAGTTAAGGGGATGTGAGGATAAATGCAACAAGTCCTCAACCTACTAACCCGGAAAGGGACTCCACTAGGCCCCCTGCCCGGAGAACCACTACTTGACCCTCGGAAGGGCAAAGGAGTCTCCCAAACTGGAACGATAGGTCTCCCACAGAGGGGAAATGCATGATCCCGACTCCTTCCCCTTCTCTCCAAGACGAGGCCTCCCTAAAAAACCTCGAGAGCGTATTGTGCAATAAATTAATGATTGTTGAAAATTTACAAGGTTTGTCGGATAATTTACAAATTAGGCTAACTGAACTAACTTATGTAAACTAGCCTCCTTTAAGGTGAATTGGTTCAATGGTATTGCAGATCAATTTGAACAACATTTGAAAGATAAAATTTATTATTATTATTTTTTTTATTTTTCTTTGAGATTGAAATTGTATTAAATATTATACATTCTTTATAGTGGTTTTATAATTGTTTTAATGCATGTTATATATTTTATTATATTATATGTACTAAATTTTATTTCAACTAAAAAATAAGAAACAATTATCAAACACATTTTTGTTTCTGATTCTTTTTTTTCAAAGAAACAAGAAATAGAAATAGTTATCAAACATATTTCTATTTCTAGTTCTTAAAAACAAGAAATAAGAAACAAAAAACGAGAACGTTACTAAACAGGCCCTAACATTTCTTGTTTCTTGATTTTATTTTTCATTTACTAAAAAACACCTAAATGAGTTTGATTTTAAGAGAAGGTGGTCGATCTGCAAATTACTATATACTAATTTGGATGCAGGAATATTTACAAGATATTTGGAAGATGGCAAAAATGTCAAAATCAGTGAAGTCTGGTGTAAAAAAAGTACAAGCTAGACTTTTAAATTTAGGAGAAATCTTTTGATGTTGAAATGGATGAATGGAATTCTTTCAACATTTTATTAAAAAAATGTGGCTTTGAGATGAGACTGAACATAGAATAAGTTGGAATTTGGGCAGGAAAACTCCAAAGACAAACTCATTTGTTTGGGTGTTCAGACTTTTTTAATATTATATGAAAAATATGAGGTGTGAATTCGAATTTACAATTCTTTTGGGAAAATAGAGATGTCTTAACTACGATATTTTGCTTAAGTTGGTTGTGAGTTTGATCCTAAACTATCAAGATATTCCTTTAATTGATAAACTTTTATAATATCTATTTTAGTAACTAAACATTAAAAAATAATTGTGGGTCCTTCGTATAATATTCTTAAACCTATTTGTCCACCAACTCACATCAACCAAATTATGTAATAGCTCCAATATATACTCAGGTTAGTACGTTAGATTCACATATTCAAAGCAAAATCATCCACCTATCAAACAATTAAAGACAAAATAATAACAAAAATCAAAATAGTATTTCTTAAAAAAATAATTAAGGACTAACATAGATATTTTGAAAGTTGAGACTATATTACAACAAACCAGCGAAAACAAACTATTTAGAAACTTTAGTGATTAAAACAAAATTTAAACCCATTAAATTAACATGGTCAAAGTGAAATTGTAAAAATAAGGACTCTTTGCATTTATGACCAAAAAAAATTCATTAAATTAGAAATGTGAAATCAAGATTTCGACTTTTACAGATATAGCAAAATTTTTTTGTTAATATATCTAAAATAAAATATATCGTTAATATACTTAATATAAAATATATCGTTGATGTATCTACAGACAATATATCAATTATATACTTTGTATGTGATATACTTGATACACTTAATTATATTGGTGTTTTACTTAAAAGAAGTACAAAATTGAAACAATAAAAATATCAAAAATAGAATTTAAAAATTATTACATTTGTAAAATCTAAAGGTTATTATATTCGTAAATATACTAATTTTTGCTACTCATTACCATTACCCTAAAAATAAATTAAAAAAAAATTATAATTAAAAAAAATCCAAAACTGAATGCAAAAAATAGGCCCCTGAAAAGTTTTAGAGGACTTATATTTCAGAAATAAAAACAATAATATGGATACCGATCATTTGGACGTGCATCCCCTTATCACACCAAAAGAAAGTCTTTACAGTAATGTTTATGATCACTATGATCATCTTCTCAAAAAGTGTACAATTCACATCCTAGATCGAGATCCATTTCCATGAGAAAACAATAATTGATGGAAAGTCTCTCGGAGAAAGTAACTCAACTTTCCAGAATCCTCTCTCTAAAAGAAGATATAATAGAAAATTAAAAAAAAAAAATGTCATCTTGGTGAAGAAATTCTATAGAATATCGTTCTTGATAAATCCTACAACAGTTATGATTCCCCATCATAATTTTGTCAACATGACTTGAATTGTTTACATTAAGATGCGAAGTACAGCTAGACCAACAGCAGATATGGAAACAAGGGTACCGATGCAATATTTTATTACATCATATTTGGCAGCTTCAAGCTGTGCCCTGAGAGCATGAATTTCCTGAAATTTTGAGGAAGAATGAAAATCTGGAATGATAAGGTTCTGTAAAGGATAATAAAAAGTTTCTTCAAGGACGTTTAGCTTACAAATTAGACTTTGCATAACTTGGCTATTGTAAATTGAAGTTCAGAAGTGAAGCCTATATTTAATACGCAAATTTACGTATACTGACCTTGAATTTGTTAATATGGGAAACATAAACTCATACTAACTCAAATTTATGAAACCACATTTTATACTACACTCTGTCTATCAAACACAGATTTCAATAACTTATTCCTTTGTACAATCCAAGTAAAGATAATTCAAACCCAAACTTCCCAGCCCTAGACTTATTAAAATCGCAAGTCAAGCCTCCTCTTAAAGTTGTTGGTCTTACCCGATCAAGTTTATTAGTTAGGTTTGTTGTTTCAGCATTCTGATTAGCTAGCTCATCCCGTATCCTCCTACAGTTGTGAACGATTAAACTTGTAAGCAAAGCAAAAATCAAACGAAAATAGATGATCTACGACACAATCATCCACCGTCCTTTTATTTACTTGAAAATTTTCACTTACCCTCTTTCAAGATTCAAATCCAATCGCTGTCCAGCTGTGACTTTGTCGATTTCATACCTGCACCATAATTAAAGGTCTTTGTACAAATAAGATCAATTCAAGAGAGACTAATGTCTAAGATATGAATCTAGTACACATTTCTTAGAAGCTTGGGTACGGAAAAACAAACCTCAGCTCACTGCGCATCTTCTCTATATCATTTCGGAGTTTTTCAGTCTCATGTCCCAATAAAGAAAAATGGTGTCCCTACAAAATGTGTTCAATACAATGGTCAGAGAACACAAACTAACAAACCGACATGGTAAAGATACTTTGTAAATCAACAGGCAAAGGATTCAGAAAAGTTCTCAGGAGCAGTAAGCAAAACGAAGGTCTATATAAGACTCCCTAAAACAATAATATCCTCTATAATCGGATCCCTTAAACTCCTTCCACAAGCGTACAAGAGCTCCATGGTTTACAAAAATATTACATTTCCTAGCAGTGCATACACCATAATAGTTTGAAAAGTCCAAACCACTGAGAGTAAGCAATAGGAAAATACAAATGTCATGAGCCACAAGGCATGTCAAGTTTGCAGGCAAACAAGTGTTATATTTTCACTTAAAATCTCAGTTATCTAGCATTCAGCCAGATAGCCATTTCACCATAACATAAGCCATCTTCACAAAACATCTAAGTTTATGTTTTTTGTCCGTCCCCTTGACACTGAACCAACTCTTGGTTAGTTCATGCCCTGATCAAGCTTTAATTTTTTCACGTATTGCAAGACGCAAGAAATGAGGAGTAGATCATCAAATCAGTCTAGAATACCTCTATTCTGTTCAAGAACTGGAACAATAGTTTTAAGAATATACAATAAAAACTATATACTAATAAAATAATATCAAAAGAGATTTTCAATTCAAGGTTTTCCCTTTCATTTTGTTGCTAAAACAAACAAATTAGAGAGTATTCTAAATAGATACTATCATCTAACCAGACTAGAAAATTAAACTAGGACAGTATAACTACAAGTCTCCAAAATTAATAGCCAATAACAACGTCCAATTCTAAAGGGACCATCATTAATCAAAATACAGCAAGCCATTTGTGTATAAGAAGTACAGCGATTAAATAAGTGATACAAGTCGTTACCTGTGAACTTTGAACTTCAGATTTGAATTTTGACAAATTGGTCTCCTGGATCATTTCAATCTACAAACATATAATGATACCCATTTAAAGGTTAGTAGGTATAGGTTACAAACAATACAAAAGGTAAAATGACAGATGTTAGAGACGCTCGTTTCATCAAAACCTCATCTTATTGTCATCATTGAACAATGAAAACATAGCTGAATTCTAGGCATGTAAAAATATACTTAGAACTCACTTTCTGCATCTCCCCCTTTGAAACAAATGAATGAGATACATTTTCCAAGCTATCATTCAACACTTCAGTTATAGCAGCTGTTATTGCCTCAGCTTGATTTGAGGGCACCCCTTGACCCTCCAATTTCCTAACCTGGAAAAAAAAGTATTATATCATTTTCCAGCAGCCCTTATGGGAGCACAAAGATTGTCAATTTCTCATTCTATCTTTCTCCCAGATCTCATATATCCCCATGGAGAATCATACAAAGAAAAATGCAAGTGATTCCGAGACTTCTACAATGCAAGCGATTCATAAATTTTTTTTAAAAAAAATGTAATAGAACTGGGGAAAGAAATGAATAAAGGGAGCGAAATTACTAGGGCTAAAGTGTCGACTAGAAACAATCGCTTTCCGTTAGATTTCACAAGCTGAGAGATCTGCCTACATTCACAGTGTCTGTACCGGGAAAACAAAGAGATGGAATTGGAAGCCGATAAACTAGTTGCGAAATGGTCGGAGATTGCGCTTTCAAACGAAGACGCCTTCGACACTCCCAACCTTCGAAAACCTGAACTGGTTACCAATTGCCCCACACGCTTACAAGCCGCGCCAGCGGCCATTCGACTCTGCGGCAACATTGCGAATAGTTTTAACAAAACTCGATTCACGAAACCCTAGAAATTCCATCATACTTCAGAATTTTGATCGAAGAACAGAGAAACATTCAGTACAATCTTTCTACCCAACCCCACCTCTCCATTTCGCGCGGAAAAAAAATGAAAGAAACCAACAAAATTCAAAACACCTAGTTATAAAATTGCATAATCATCAACCTGTTCTAACTTTCTTCATCTATTTTTCTCCGCAACCAACCGCCCAAAAAACCCCAAGCATAAGAACTAGATAACTACGATTTCGCTCCACCATTTTTTCCCCTTTCCCAAAGAGAATAAAAGAAAGAAAGAATGGAAAAGCCATTTCTAAAGGAACTTAGCCATTAAACTGACCTCTAAGCGACGGAAGATCGAAGCAAGAACCAAGGTCCTCAAAGCTGCAAATGGATTAACAAAAAATTGAGAGGAAGAAAAGCGCTTTTGTAGGGTTGAAGGGCAGCGATGATGGTGATCCCAGCCACCAGTAGTCAAAAAACAAGCAACGGCGTGGAACTTTCGCGGTTGCTTCGCGAGCAAACAAAGAACTTGAAGGGACGATCAAATTCTGAGGAATTGGAACAAAAAAGACGCCTCAAATTCTTAAGCTCCTTCTCTGATGAACTAAAAAACGGACGGTTCAAAGATGAAAGCTTCTTTTCACCCTTCACAATGGAAAATTGAAATTTCTTAATTTCATTTCTTGTTTTCTTTTTTGTCTGAATAAAAATTACCAACGCAATCCAATCACCCTTCACAATGGCCACCATGTTTCGTTTTTATTCTTTCGAATATTTCCTCATTTTAATTTAATTTAAGAGTCATAGTTATTCCACTAAAAATTGGTAGATTGGAATCTCTACCTTTTAAACTAAAAAATAATAATAATTTAAGAAATCTCAATTAACATCTTTAGACGAACGTATGTTTGTTATCTTTAAGAGAGAAAATGCATTTCATACATTGTCATGAAATGATGAAATGAGGTTATTTTTATACATTTTTTTACTTAACATTAGTTATTCTTTTAGAGTAAACGATGGTCCCTAAATTTGTGCATAATAAAAGTGATTTTTAGCATTATATTCGAAAATTATTTCCAAACATACCTTTAGTTGATAGGTTTAGAAATTTAAATTTAAGTTGATAATTTACCAATTTTTTATTATTTTAAATTACTTTAACTCATGTTTGAACGAGATTTTCTTTTTAATTATTTTTTTTTTAGCATATACGTCTTACCCATTGATTTTGGTCATGAGATATATTATGCGATTTTGGGCAGTTTATGTTCTCTTATCTCTAATTTTCGTATTAAATTAGAGAGCAATTTATTATGTTCAGGAGAAAAAATGAAGACTAACCTTTAGTGGCCAGGTATAATTAACTTTGAAAATAATATTTAATTTCAAAATTGACATAATTGGTATAAGAAAAAAGAAAGAAGTCGACACAACTAAATATTTTCAAAGTACTTGAATAGGGTAAAAATCGCCCAGATACGTGAGCGAATCCGACAACGCCGCATGTACAAGTGCGCCTCGCACATGATCAAGGTGGAGCATGACGCCTTAGTTCAACAAATGCGAGACGAGTTCGGAGGATGGGTTGGATTCTCGAAATCACCTCAGATTGGACGTAAAGGGAGAAATTCACTCCTTGAATCACTCCGCCTCTAATCTGCCGCATATCACGGCTGATTAAGAAAAAGTCACAACTGATGTGTCATACCTGCTCAAGTATAAATACCGAAGCAAACAACATTGAAAGGTACGCACTGAGATCCTTAGAGAATCCTAACCTCATTCCTCTACCTTGCTGATTTGAGCATCAGAGTGTGGTAGTACTCGCCACCCCACCTCATCTTGTTCTCTTCTTGTAGGTCCGAGGTAATGTGGTACCCAGTCCACGTCACCAGACAGGATTTCTCGTGCATCAACATACTAATCTTCAAATTTTAAACCCAAAAAACTAACACATTTCACATTCAACGGCTAAAGGAAAATCTACCAAGATCATAAGCTTACTCATTGGCTAGCTCCACAAGCAATTCAAGTAAGATCTTAAGCTTACTCATTGACAGTTGTGTTATATATTTAAGAGGATCTTGGGTACTCGACACAAGCTCATAGAACATATAATAACGTATAAACATAATCCTATATCGATAAGAAGCTAAAAAGATTTTAAGTATAAAGTAAAGATAACATTTTTGTTGATAGAAAGCTTTTTCTCTAGACTTTAAAAGTAAAATTATGTAGTTTTAGACTCAAAATAGATAGGTATCATACAATTGTTAAAATAATGAGAAACCCTATTGTATTAAAAGAAAATGGTGTCAAAGTTTTCTCAAACTTATTCAGATCAATAAAATTCTCTAAGTATAAAAAAAAAAAAGTAGTGAGCTTCAAAAATATAGCCAATCATGCAGAATGGTGGACAAATTCTCCAATGACATATAAATAGTCATGAGTGCTAGTTATCTTACTAATGTAATCTACAGTGGTTAATTTTTTTTTTCCTTTTTAATGGAAGCTTACTATATCTTCGTTCAAAAGGAGGATGGTTGAAGGTGCAACAAAAAGTGATCAAGACCAAATTATTACATAATGTCATTTTTGTTTTGCTCCGTCAAATAAATGATGTGCTTTAGAGGAGTCACCTTGGATAAGAATATTCTCTCAATATGTCTAAGAATGAATAAATTGATGACTATTTGAGAGGAGGCATGGTGACCATTTATTCAAGGCAAAGATTAATTTTTTTTAGTTCAACATTTATAGAAATGGGGGATCGAACCATCGACCTCTGCGATGGTAATACATTTACGGAAATAGTGACCATTTATTCAAGGCAAAGATTGTTGGAGATGCAAACATAGTCTCGCATTAGTTAAAAAAGAAAATGATCTTGGATATATGAATAAGAACATCACCTTTATTAGTACGAGGCATTTTAGGTTTGAGTAGAATCCAAAATAAAATATATATATATATATATATATATATGTAAGCCTAAGTCCAAATTGGTTAATATTATCATATCATGTCAATTGAGCAGAATAGTTAATAAGTCTTAGTTTGATACAAATAAATGAATCTTTAATGATTTGTCTGTCGTATAAGTAGCAGAGAGTCCCCAAGTTTAATTTAAAGGTATTAGATCACAAACAAAGATACAATAATTGAGAATAATTTTTAAATATTAAAAGGTGAAGTGGAACACCATGCTCATATGAGAAGGAAAAAAAGAAGGCCTAGATTTGGGTTCTTGAAGGCCTTAAAAAATTGGAGAAAAGAGACAAAATTTGTGTACCAAATATGACAGGCTATTTTAAGGTCATGGTTACTGCCAAACATAGGCCTTCAAAGGGTCTTTCATACTTAATATGTTGAAGCATGTTTACGTATGCATGGTTGATGTCCAACTGATCATCCCAATTAAATGAAATTGCAAGGATAAGAAAACAATGTGTTTTTTAAAAAAAATTCAACATGAAGATTTGAACTAACGACTTTTTAATTAGACAAATATATCTTAACCAGTTTTAAACTGTGCTCAGATTGGCTAGAAAAGGAAATAATATTGATGTTTGAATCCAATACCATCATGATTCATGCTAATTATTTTAATATAATCAAGCCCGCATAATTGAAAGAAAACTTATTCATAACCCAACAAAGTTAACTTTATAACAAAGGATGTTATATATTGATAGTTTGATCCCCCAACCCCGCAATGGTTGAACTAAAACAAATGCATAGAACATGTATAAAACTTTGGAACATTTTTGGAAGTAAAATATTTGGAATAAATATTATAATTGGAATCCATGGTTCAAAACATATTGGGTTGTTAAGTAATCCAAGCCACACAAAGTTATTTGGCGAGAACTGTTTATTGGCCATCAAATAATACTGTAATCATCAGTATTGGCTGCTCCAGTCTCATTTTGCAATATCTATAAATAGCATAATATGGTTTTTTTTTTAATGCAAAAATTCATAAGCTAAAATGTAACATTAATAAAATAAATTTAAACCTCATTCTCCATAAAATTCATGCAAAGAGTAGGCTTGCTTATCATGATTTATTGGAAAGACACTAGTGAAGAAATCAAAAGACGAGTTTCTTCTCAAGAGTGATTTCTCATCTTTAAAAGTTTCCTTGCTGTATTTTACATTGAATAAATTTCCATTACCTTCTTCTTCCAAC
>JAOANK020000069.1:470072-482683 GCA_026257165.2 Telfairia occidentalis | reverse complement strand
AAAAGTATCAGAGATATTTCGTTGATAAAGGGTAAAAACGACTTTACATCCTATATCCATATCGGTACTTAGAAAATTCCAATATATCACCGATATTTCGGACAATATCGGTGATATTTAATACTATGGTGAAAACTGAACTAGTTAAGACATTAGATACTCAACCAATTAGAGGTTTGAATCCATTTTATATTGAACTCAAAAAAAAAAAAAAAAGAAGAAGAAGAAAAATTGTAGTAGAAGAAGAAAGGAATGACATTTGAGTTTTGCGATTATAGTATATGTTTTATCCACTAAACTATGCTCAGATTAATAGAATAATATTTGACTTAAAGATTGTTTTTTGCAAGTTCAATGGTTATATTTAAGTTGAAATTGTTTGTTTGTATGGTGTCCTACTTTGTTACCTTAGTAGATTATATCATCATAGGCCTTCCAAAATTAGATATGGGTCCGAGAGCCAAGTTTACTTGTCATGACCTAAATTTAATCTGAAGGTCCTAAAGCCTTTATGGTATAAACCTTTTTAATCTTATGGTAACAATTTAAATATAAATAAAACTTAGAAGAGAAAAAAAACCAATTTTTAGGCATGAATACTTAAGAATAAAAATTGATTGCTTTTTCTTAAATTTACTTTCGATTCATCAATTTGGATTATAGACTTAATTAAATGTTGCAATTTTTAATCTATATTAACTTTTGTTAATTCACTCACCAATTTTAAAATATATATATTGAATAAAATTTAATTTGATTAATACATAAATTACCAATGGAATAATTTTGCAAAAAATTATAAATTTTAACAAAAATTTTGTTTTAATATCATTTTTTAAATTTGAAATACTACTAAATTTATATTATATAAGATATATAATTCTAAACACATTTGAGATACTTTTTTTAACAATATTTGAACCCAAAACTTATGAGAGGATAAAAATTTAATAAAGCTTGTAAGTTTTTTTTTTTTTTTAATCATTAAAATTATGGAGAATTTCCAAAATATGGAATATGATTTTGTGAGAATGAACACAATTTCTTTACAATGAGAATTCATATCTTGACACTGAGAGAGTTCACATCAGTTTTCGAAATTAAACGAGTTAGAAAGAAGATTTAGATGATGACGACGATAAAGGAGAAAGCTACCAGTTATCTCTTTAGATACTCTCGATTTTTTCATTCTGATCAGCGTTCAATTCGTAATTACAAGAATTCTCTTCTCCTTTCAGGTTCAGTTTCATTTCCAGCTGATTTGATTTGCAGTCTGATTTGGCTGATCCATCTGATGAATGTACAATACTAGTTTGTTTACCTGATTTCCTTTCCCCGTCATTTATAGGAACTTCTTTGTGCTTCAAAAGGCCTAGCATTGGGGACAGCATGCCAATTTCACAATATGTTGGCTCAATTCGAGGTTGCAGAAAAGCTTTTCACGCTTCTGCGATCAATCATTTTATAATACCAAGCGGATTTCAGTTTAGACGCTTTACTTCATTATCATCTGTGGTTCAGAGAAATCCTTCATTTTCGAGGTTAAATTCTGATGATATCGATTTTTTCCGGAGCATTTTGGGGGAGAAAAATGTAGTTCAGGATGAGGACAGGCTTTTGGATGCAAATACAGATTGGATGCGGAAGTACAGAGGGTCGAGTAAGCTTTTACTTCAACCTAGGAGCACAGAAGAGGTTTAATTCTACTTCATTGAGTTGAGGATATTATTTTTTTGTTCTTTATAGTCGATGCCCATTGTTAAACTCAAAGTTCTAAAGCTAATGGCTAATGGTTATGATCTATAGAATATTGAAATATACTGAAAAGTGATGTCAGTCATGGTCTAGTTGGTCTTCTAAAGAGGATAAATTTTAGGTTGCCCATGTCCTGACTGTGACTGTTGGGGAAGGTCAATAATAATTGTTTGAGTTCTCTGTTCCATTGAGCTGCTCGGTTATGTAGACAATAATGCAGAGCTGGTTAATATATTGATTTTTCTTTAAGCGCAGCAACTTCTTCGAATAGTTCTGTACTTCCCTTTAAATACTCACCTTATGGGTTACCGGAGAAAAAATGGTATTAGAAACCAAGAACAAGAAGTGACGCTTGAAACATATTTGGTGAATCCGAACAGTTATATCTTTCTTACAATATGACGGGTGGACAGAAGGCTCTGCAGGATCAGTTTCTGCCATTGATGACTAATCAAATAATGGAACTTGGTTCCAAAACTCCTTAAGAAAATAATTGGGTTAAGTGGGTTTCCAAGCACTCTGATGAAACTATCTCATGATTCAAAGCACGACTTATTGCCAGAACAAAAGATATCACTAACATTCTAATTTGAGCTCTTCTGAGACCTTTGAAACCTATAATAATCTGAGTCTTTATTGGCACTTTCTTATGCTCAAAACTTGAATCTTTGTCCAATTGGCAAGACTTTTTGTAACTCCCTTAGATTGGGGACTCTCCCCTCTTTTTTTAATTTGACATCATCAATGAAATAGTTTCTTATTACCAAATTGAACATAGTTCAATTGGTTAAGGTATAATTTATTTGACCTAACAGGTTGTGGGTTCGAATCCTCACCCCAACACGTTGTTAAATCTAAAAAAAAAGAAATAGTTTCTCATTAAAAAAAAAAAGAATCTTAGACAACTTGACATATTATGCATTTCTTTTTGATATTCTGCAAGAAACAAGTGTTTATGTAATAACCACTGGATTTTCAAGTAAACGATGGTAATAATTCACTGGTTTTGTACATTGCAGAAAGCATATATGGCCTAAAACAGACCCCTAAACCTGGTTTGATCCTTCACTGGTTCAAAGGCTTAAGTTAGTTAGTCTGTTTAAGTTTTCTGTTGAGCTGTACAGTTCTGTAATCCGTCACAAGGAGTTGGTTTCTGTATTGGTTTTTCTTTGACTTCAGCAGCTCTTTTAATTAGTGCTGAACTCAATCTCGTTCTTCACTTTCATAATATTCATTTTTTGTTATGATCCACACTGTTTTTTCTCCATCAAATACTTTGACCAACTGACCTTTCAAGGTAGAAAATTGAACTTCTTCCTGACTAAGGGTTTGGAAGTGTTTGAACTTGTGCTATGTTTCAGAAATATTATAAAGTAGAAGTATCATCTGCAGGAGGACAAAGATGGAAACTGGAATCAAATTGCAAAAAACTTTTAGCTTACGTTTTAATTTTCCATTTTTTTCTCTGTTAAGGTGCCTTTTAACATTTGGATATCTTTAGTTAACTAGGCGATTGATATGCTTTCTCAGGTCTCTCAGATACTTAAATACTGTAACTCCAGATACTTGCCTGTTGTACCCCAAGGTGGAAACACTGGTCTTGTTGGCGGAAGTGTTCCAGTTTTTGATGAAGTAATATATTTTTTAGTTTTTTATTTGGTTCCTGTACTTCAAGTGATTAGTGAAGCACATATATCCTTTCACATGTTTATAATGAAGATAGTTATTTTGATTCTAGAGTTATGGATATCCTATTGATGAATGTCTTTGCTTTTAAGCTGTAGTCATTCTAACAGCATTTGCATATCCAGATTGCTTGTTATTTATTTGGAAAAATGTTGTGGACTCTGACAATTATGATTTTATGCGAAAGTGATATCATTAAGTGCAGAAAATCCATCCATAAAGAAACTTCATCTCTGAATACCTTTTTTTTTTTTTTTTAATAAAAAAGAATAGCTTTCTTTTGAATTTTGTGCAGGTAATCATCAACCTTGGGTTAATGAATGACATCATATCTTTTGACAAGGTGAACGACACTTTTCATTTGTTAGCTAGTTCCCCTCTATGTCCTCTCCCTAATTCCAAGTACTATTTTCGCCCTTTTTAGGCAAGATTTTGTCTCATAACTTATCTGAAGTTTATGCGCCTTTCATCATCAGTTAAAAGTCAATGGACAAAGTTACATCATCTTATAGCAGTCCTTTGGAACATAACAGAATCCAACACCACTTGAAGCTGACCAAAGCTCCTTTTTTTTGCTTTTGCAGTGATTATCCTGTCATTTTTATTTTCTGAAATTATGCTTTAATTAATGATAGTAACTATTCTTTTTTTTATCTCTTTTTGATAAGAAATATAGACTTCATTGTAATGGCAAAAGCCACAAGAGACAACTACTATTCTTTTTCAGTGCAGTTATGCGATCTATATTTATTTGGTAGTTGTTCTCTTGCGTGTTCAGGTTAGTGGCATACTTGTTTGTGAAGCCGGTGGCATCTTAGAGAACTTGTCCTCCTTCCTGGACAACCAAGGGTAATTTTCAGCAGACCGTGCTTGTTTGCTAGCATACACTTCAGGAAATTTTTCTTTTCAAGTTCCACAACACGAAGATGACTGGACTCGCCTTAATGTTCAGTAAAAATTGTTTAGTACGTTTTATCACATTAATAGATTCTGGGAAGGATATGCTGATTTTAATGCATATATGCTACCTTATTTTTTTGGTGAGCCTGTTTCATAGTATGCTGCCGTAGTTTTCTTTACTTAGTTCTATCACAGACATGACTTATTCAGGCTATAATGCTATACGCATGATATAATTTGAAATTTTGAAATGCTATGTTATTGTTCTTTTTCTCTAAACGAGTACTGATTCTTCCACTGTTTGTTGGAAAGGTGATAATTTATATACTTGTTGAACACTTTTCTGACTGTTTTGAAAGGCCTGTACTGAATATAGAGAAGTGCAAAAGTTTATTTCTAACCTGAGGATAACCGCAGTGGGTTTATGTAAATATCTGATCAACTATCTTAACAAAAAATAAATGTTTGACCTTTTTTTTAAAGATATACCATATTTTTTTAAAATAAAAATCAACATTGATTTCAAATGGAAATATTTTGTATATAATGCATGTGACACTTTTAGAAAAATAAATTATAGAATTGATGAATCAAATAAAAAAAATTACATTAATAACATTATTGAAATTATCGATTGAAAGTTTTAGGTGAAAGTGTCCATAAATGATTGTTCAACATCCTACTTTTTTATATTGTAATGATAATGATAATGATAATCTACTTGATGTATTAGGGGCCAATCAGTACAACATGATGTCAAATTCACAAGTTATTTCACTTTTCTGGGCCTTTTCCAGCCTAGCTGAAGTATTCCTTTTCCTGTTCATCATTAAATTTTTTTTAATGATATTTTATGCCTCCATTCAGATTTATCATGCCACTGGACTTAGGTGCTAAAGGAAGCTGCCAGATTGGTGGAAATGTTTCTACTAATGCCGGTGGTTTACGCCTTGTTCGTTATGGATCCCTTCATGGCAGTGTCCTTGGTAAGGACAGCATATATTCATTCTGGTCCATGAATTACTACATAATTTTTTATCTCTTGGTGTAATTGGTACGTGTAGACCACAAATAAAATTAGCATTATATGCTCTCATCCACTCTTATTAAAGAAGAAAGTCATTAAGGAGCTAAGATTTTGTTGACAGTTCCAAGTGGCTTTGACTTAGTTGCAAATATGGGAATTTGAATTTGGTGCTCGCAAATTTTTTTCCTTGAAAGTGTATGCCCTCAGCAAATTTATGTTAAATCTTTCAGGTCTTGAAGTTGTTTTAGCAGATGGTAGTGTACTCGACATGCTGGGAACTTTACGAAAAGATAATACTGGCTATGATTTAAAGCATTTGTTTATAGGTGTGTGCTTATTATGTTATCTATCTCACATTTAATCTATAAAGGTACGATCTCCAGAAGAAGTTGTATGTATCAGCATTGAACACTGATAATGTTTTATGTTGTAGGTAGTGAAGGTACCTTGGGAATTATAACTAAGATTTCAATTCTTACCCCACCTAAACTACCCGCTATTAATGTGGCATTTCTTGGATGTAAAGATTACTCGAGCTGCCAGGTACCAAATCTGGTTTCTCTGTTCACCATAACTCCTTTTCAAATAATTGTAGTTGATCCATATCTGCTCTCGAATTATGAACCGATGGTAGCACAATTTTAAAATTCTTCAATATTCATGGTTATATAGATGTTATTCATAATTGGAAATCTTCAATCTCAATGATTACACAAAAGGAATAGCTCAAAAGGTTCAAACAAATATCTGCCAATTATTAAGTCTAATTTATTATTATAAACTTATACCTTAGGCTTTTATGATCCTTTTTGCTTCTCCTTTCTCTTGTTTTACAAAATTCCCTTTTGCTTCTTTCTTTGCAAAAGCTTGTATTTTTTTCTTCTGACATATGTATATTTATCTATTAACTAGAAACTTCTAGTGGATGCAAAGAGGAAACTTGGGGAGATTCTTTCAGCATTTGAATTTCTGGATAACATGTCGATGGATTTGGTGAGATCTTCATCACTATTTTCTCCTTCAAATCATGGATAACTTAATACTCAGGGGGATCTTAGTTGGGGATAGTTTTCTTATTTGTATACGGTGGTACTGTTGGAAAGCTTTCTTTCATTTTTTTTTCTTAAAGGTTAGTTTCTTAAAAGAAAAATTGGAAAGCAAAGGGCCTGTATGATGCATAGTCCGATGAATAAGTTTTTTTTTTGGTTTCTTAAAAAAAAATGGAAAGCTAAGGGCCTGTATGATGGATAGTCCGATGAATAATTTTTTTTAAAAAAATTAGATTAGACACAATAAAAACATTGAATACATGTTATTTAGTTTGATCTTTGGACAGCTTTTAACAAAATAGATTGGGAATTCTTGGACGCTATTTTACTTGCTAAAGGCTTTGATACCTAGTAGAGAAATTTGATTTGGGCTGGCCTCTCTATTGTAAATCATTCTATTATTATACATGCAAACCCCAGAGGCGAAATCCAAGCTATAGGGAGCATAGGCCAAATGGATCCTCTCTAATTTCCTATCTTAAATATTGTTGAATATTTAAGAGACGGTTGAATGTTTTTAATTAAAAAAAAACAAACTCTCTACCTCTTTGGGCTTGTTGATATACTTTCCTGTGGGAAATAACTCCTTTTCAATTAATCATTTGGAATTTGCAAACGACACTATTATTTTCTCTTATCTTGAGAAGGAAATCTTGACAATCTCTTTAATATTGTTATGATATTTGAAGAGGCGTCTAGGTTTAATGTAGAGTTATGGTTAATTGGAGGTTGTTTGCATCAATTGTGAGGCTTTCCTGGCCAAAATAGATTGCTCATGGCTTTGGGTGCGAATCAGGCAATTGGCCTATTTTTTATTTGGGGCTTCCCCTTAATGGTTAGTCTCGGTCTTTCTCCTTTTGGGCTCTCATTATTGTAAGAATTGACAACGACCTCCAAGAGTGGAAGAATACCTTCATTTCTAAAGGAGGATGAATCACTCTTCTTCAAGCTTCTCTCTAATTTTCTAATTTTTTGATTTCTCCTTTTACTGTGCCTGAAAAGGTTGCTAACTTGATTGAAAGCTGTTTATCGGAAATAATGATCATGCGTATAATAGCAGCCATTATTTACTAGTTGCCACACACTTCTAATTACATAAAAGACCACTAATTAATTAAAAGTTATCTTTATGAACATCTAATTTAGTTAACACCAACTTGAACATAACTCAATTGGTTAAGGTATATCTCCTCGACCAAAATGTCAAATGTTGGAATCCTTATCCCACATGTTGTTGAAAAAAAAAAACTTAAACCTAAACTTAAACAATAAATATCATAGAGTAAATCGATTCAACAGCCTACAATTTATATTGCCAAACAAAACATTCTACAGCTATTCCTTCCCCCACCCCCGCAAAAGAAAATAACTCGTCCATGTGTACACAGATATAGATTATTGATACGGGGTATATTGTTCTTAGAGATCCAAAACATTGAATATAGATATTCAAAGGATGTGAAAGCCCCACTATGTGGCATTATCTCCAATCTTCTTTAGTACTTTGCATGGTCCATCACACTGAATATAGAATATTCAAATGTGATGTGGAAGCTCCACTGTGGAAGTATTATCTTCAATCTGCTTTATTACTTTGCATGGTCTAGCAAACTTATTTTTCAGCTTATTATATGTTCCAGCTGGAAAACGAGACTGATGTAAATGAGCCATCACTGACTATCTCATGCATATACAGCAGCAAGAGTCTCAAGGGTGTCAAAATAGTATTTAGTTGTTGAACTCCTTTTGTGGGGCTTGTTTTTTTTGTACACTGGTTTATTCTTTCATTTTTTTAATGAAAGCTTGGGTTTTCATAAAAAAAAAAGGTAGCGTTTAGTTAATGGATCAATAAAAAATGATCCAAACATTTGTATGAAAAATAAAGTTTCACATTTTGTTCATGTTTGTAGTTATAACTCTGTTCTGACAGATGGTGGATACAAGTATAAAGTGGTTTTCATTTTGAATAATATTTGAAATATAAATTTCTTTGACAGGAATTTTTGTATTAAAAGTATAAAAAAAAATAAAAATCATATTTTCACTTTTTTGTATTCATTTTTTCAGGGAACTATTTGGGGGACTTGCTTGTAATCTCTAAAAAATATCTGTTTCCATTTTCTATTATTGTACTTTCAAAGCCACACTCACTCACTTCACTTTTTGTGCATAGGTTCTCAATCATTTAGAAGGTATTCGGAATCCATTGCCTCCGATGCACGACTTTTATGTTCTAATTGAGACGACAGGCAATGATGAATCATATGACAAGTAACTCTACTAGCTTGTAAATTGTAATAATATAGCTGCTTGAATAAGCCCGACAATACTTTTATGGGTGTGATAGAAAATCTCCTCGGTGATTTGTCATATTTGAATGTGTTTGGAACTACCTGTAAGTTCAAAAAAGGGGGAAAAGACAAAAGAAGAGGTATTGAGTAGTGAAGATTTATGAAGGTCAATAAAGTCTTGTCGATGAGATCTCGATATATTCATCCACCAAGATGAAAACGAAAATGCTGTAGAAAGGTGTTTGAACTGTAAAAAAATGCTGTCGAAAGTCAAGAGCTTATTGAAGTTTTATCGTTTGCCTTAAAAACCATAAATAGTGAGTTAGAGATACAGATTCAAAACTAGAAGAGAAATGCGTTGTCGAAAGATGTGACTGCATTTTATTTTCTTCAACATAATGTCACAAATTAATCAAAACATTCATCATGCACATTTCAGAATGATGCTAAAAACTTTAAAGTGTTGCTGCTGTGGCATGTTTTGCAATCTTATTTTCTGCTATCATATTTGGATTACCAGGGAAAAGCTTGAAGCATTTCTACTTCGTTCTATGGAAGGTGGTTTGATCTCTGATGGCGTTCTAGCACAAGACATCAATCAAATTTCCTCTTTTTGGCAGATCCGTGAGGTATTTATCTCTTGTAGTATAATGATCTGCAATTAGCATTGCTTTCAATTAAGGGAGTGAATCCTAAATGGAACTCAAATATTTTAGCATACCTTTATTCTCATTCACATTTGATTACCTTCGAGCTGAGGCATTAAATATTATATTGAAACAGAAGGGATCATGCTCTATTTGCACAGTTATCGTATATTTGTCTTCTCTAGTTCTATTTTTGTCCGACTGTAGGGCATTCCAGAGGCATTGATGAAAGCAGGAGCTGTTTACAAGTATGATTTGTCATTACCTGTTGAGAAGATGTACGATCTTGTCGAAGCGATGCGAGCAAGACTTGGTAAGAGGTATTCCTCACAAGAACTTGTGATTTTTGAAAAACACGATTTAAACACTTAAAAATCTGCTTTTTCTTTAGGCAACTCCGCCAAAGTCATTGGTTACGGCCACCTTGGAGATGGTAATTTGCATCTAAATATTTCAACTCCACAATATGATGATGCGGTAATGCCATCTAGCTGTCCTGAACAGCTGAGATCTTTGTTATTTGGCATCATCTTTTATTTTGTGTGATAACTTTTCAGGTTTTAGCACAAATTGAACCCTTTGTCTATGAATGGACTTCTAACCATCGTGGAAGCATCAGTGCAGAGCATGGCTTGGGACTGATGAAAGCCAACAAGATTTTTTACAGCAAGTCACCTGAAATTGTTAGTATTTTAAAAACCTGAGAAGTTTCCTCCATTTTTTAAAACTATATGGGTGTTTTTATAACATTTATACCTCAAACTAATTTACATAGGTACGAATCATGGGTTCTATCAAGAAATTGCTGGACCCTCGTGGCATACTCAACCCCTATAAAGTTCTGCCGCACTCTCTTGATTCCTCACCCGAGGCAGGTTCTTAACTCAACTCTTCTTATCATGAATACACGTCTCAAGTGATCGAGTTTTAGTAAAGCAGTTGACAGTTGCTTTGCAAAATAAAGAATCCACAATAAATGTAAAGGGGTCTGCATAATGATGCCTTAGCAAATCCAAAATGCACAGATGACAATTCTCAACAAATATTGCTTTAGAATCCTGAAGGGATGTTGGAAATTGCTAATCATAAAAATAAGTCAATTCTGTGATTTTGAGCTTCTATTAATATATCAGACATTAACTGGTTGTATTGTAGTGATTAGTGAAGTACCTGTAATGTTTGAAAAAATCTAATTCCTACCTCGCATTTGATATCTGTAAAAATAGCTTGAAATGTATAGTTGGAATAACTTGGGAAAACTTGTTTTTTGCTTTTAGATGTTGACTAATATTTTGAAGTTTAAAAATGTAAAAAACTATTTTTATAAGGATCTTACATTTGAAAATCTGATCTATGTTCTTCAATGTCTGATACTTTATCTAATTGGAATGATGTTCACCAAATCCTCTTTCTGGAATTATGTTGGATTTTATTCTGCTTTTTTCATTACAAATAGTCTAGAGTGCACTAATTCCACGTTTTGTGTATAGCTTTGGAAGGACGCTGGCTTTTGATTTCTTTTTGGTTCTTTTTTAAGACAATTAGATGGCATTTTAAGATTGGAAGCTGAGCCATTTGCAAGCACACCCTGACAAGGTCTTTCTAGTAAAGGAACACAATTTTACCTTCTGAATTTTTTATCTTTATATAATCTTTTGATTCTAAAACTTTTAGGAGAAAACTATGAAATCTTAAGCATTTTATACATATATTTGCGAGTGACTCAGGAGCAATTTTCCCATCCTTTCTTCTAGCACTCTAATATACTCCAAAAAGTATCCAGCATTTGACCATAGTTAGGAATATTTTTTAATTTCTGGAAGGACCAGCTTAGCTAAATCCATCCCCATCTATCAAGCTTGGAATATGCCATCCCAATTTGGGAGTGCCTAAAGAATTTTGTGACACTAAGTCAAAGGAAGGACAGTTAACAAGCATCTATCTCTGCCTTAAGACACTTGCAAAGTAAAAGCTATCTAAAATGAAAGTTAAAATCATGTTGAGTCTTTAAATTTTTAATTTCATCTTTTCAATACATTTTCTTGTGTTGAACTTATCACAAGGCTTAACCTATATAGATGAAAAAAGGAGAACACAATTCCGTAGAGATTTGAAACTAAGACTTTCTATTTTGTTAAATTATTATCAGGTTGACATAAACATTCAAATGTTTTAGTTTTTCTTTTTTCTCTTTGGGTGAAGTTGCTAACCTTTGATGGATTCTTTACCTTAATTAATAATAGTTGGGTTGTTCTCATGAGATATGTGATTTCTTTATCTGAAATTAAATTTCTCATCTTTATTAAAATAAATAAGTTGTTCATTTAATAATTTTTTTTAGTAATATATGTATTATTATTATAATTCAAATATAGATGGTGAAATTTGAACTTACAATTAATCAAAAAAGTTGTCTAGAGTCTCTAGACTAATTAAACTATGCACATATTGTTGTAATTAACATATATTTGATACGAGAAAAAGGATTTTAACCGTGAAAATTGGTAATAACATGTGCAAAATAAAAAATTTAATTAATGTCATGTCTACAAAGTCAAATCAAGAACTCCAAAGTAAGGTCTCCTTTTGTGATCCAAGTCTATGTTTGAATTTATAATTAATTTCTTACCCACTTTTATGGCTAATTTCTCTTTTAGAGGTAATCTTGTTGGAATAATTTATAATATGAATATGCTGAATAAAAGATAGAGAGGTTAACTTTAAAACGGTCAAAAGTTGAGAGCTAGTTTATCATTTTGTTTGGTTGTTTGTGTTTTTTTTTATTCTTATTCTTCAAATAACAATTTAGTCCCTTTTTTTTTCTTAAGTAGCTATAAAACCTTTCGTAAATTTCAAAAATAGAAATAGATATTTAAAAACTCATTTTTAGTTTTTTATAATTTCTTCAACATTTTATAAATGTAACATGATATGCACAATATATAAAACGAATTGGTATTATTAAACAAGAATATATTTTTTTTAAAATTGGAAACAAAAAACGAAATGCTAAGATTATTTGGAAACTGCTTCCTAAACAATTTTTATGTTCTTGAGAATAAAAGTTCTGCAAAATGGTATTTAGAAATTATTATACTTTCTTGTTTCCTTTTATTGTGTTTTTATAAATAACTTATTTTTGTTTCAAAAAATTAAAATAAAATGCTTACTCATTCCAAGACCATAAATTTATAAATAGTAATTTCGTTAGCTAGGTGAACTATTACAGCTATAATTCAAATCACAATTCTAAAAA
>JAOANK020000069.1:456072-467903 GCA_026257165.2 Telfairia occidentalis | reverse complement strand
AGTTCATGAAACAAAATAGTATAATCTTGAAAGTTGAATCACCCACATAAAACTTAAACCCCAAAAGCCAAACAACTATTAATGATTATTAACAATCAATGTGCAAGTTGAGGATCAATTATGATATAAAACAAATGACATACTAATTATCATCATAAATAACTTATGATTTCTTTTTAATTACTATATTTTTAACTATCGTTTTTATTAAAAAAAAATGGAACTATATATATTTTTGTTGTAAAAAAGTTACCCATTCAAAATTTCTAAGGAAGAAAAAATTATATTGAGTAACCAATATATAGATGAGAGAATTCAACCATACGACCTTTAAAATAGATGCATAATATCTTAACCAGTTGAATTATATTCATTATTTTTAGTTCAACAATACGTAGAGATGAATGTTCGAACATCTAATCTTTTGATTGAGGCTACAATGTTTCAACTAATTAAGTTATATTAAGGCCAATACGAATTATGATGAAGCTAGTAAAGGAAAAAAAGTTATATTTGAAGAGTGAATATAAATACTAAGTTAGGAATAAAATGATATAAGAAAGAAGGGTGGCGAAGTAAGTAAATTAGAAGATGGTTTTTTCTTTTTCCTTTGAGTAATAGAAGATGGTTGTTAAATTGGAAAAGAAAAGCAAAAAGGATATTTTAGAAAGGAAAGAAAGAAAAAAAAAAGTGAGGGTTATGGTTATAAGTTTAACTTATAAGGTTATTTATTTATTTGGACTTAAAAAAGAAAAAAAAAAAGAAAAAGAAAAAGAAAAAGAAAAAGAAAAAGAAAAAAAGGTTATTTATTTATTTATAAGGCGAGGCGTGGGAACTGGGCGGTCCACTTTGTCCCTTTCGTCAACATCATCGTCACATTTCGCATTACTCTCTCAATTTTTTTGTGTTTTTCCTTTTTCTCTGCCATTGGCGTTGCGTTGCGTTGCGGAGCCAAGCCAAAGCATGACCAGCTCCTCCGACTCCGCTCGTAAGGTTTTGCCCCCTTCTCTTCTCTTCTCTTCTCTTCTCTTCTCTTCTTTCCGTAACCCCTTTCTTTCTTTCATTCATCATCTAACTCTCCCCTCACTCTCCCTTCTGATTTCATTCTTTTTTCCCGCTTTGATTTCTTAGGCTCTCAGTAAGATTGCTTGCAATCGCCTCCAGAAAGAACTTGTTGAGTGGCAGGTCAACCCTCCCGCCGGTTTCAAACACAAGGTCACCGATAATCTTCAGAGGTATTTCTCCTTCCTTCCCCTTTACTCCTCCTACTCGTAGGGTTTTTATTTTTTCTCGAACCCAGAAAAGGCTACAATTTTATCTCATACCCGCGAATTACTGTTCTTCGGGCTGTCTTTCTTTACCCTTCATTGCCCTCCTCCACCTCTTCCTTTCGACCATGGATGCTGCTCCTTTCCTTGGGTTTTCTTTGAAATCTAACCCGAGGTTTATGTTCTTGTTCCTTGTTTGTAGTGAATTCTGAAAGGAATTTTACCTCCTACTTCTAGTATGAATTTTATATTTATTTCTGGGGGGTTTTTTTCCTTTGTTGGAAGGTGGGTGATTGAAGTCAACGGAGCTCCAGGAACTCTCTATGCAAATGAAACGTACCAGCTTCAGGTGGACTTTCCTGAGCATTACCCGATGGAAGCCCCACAGGTCTAAACATAATCATCGAATTCTGTGATCATTTCTATTAGATAATCCTTTTGTGGCGGCTATATTTATTGATTGTTGCGTGTTTGAATTTTGCCTGCCGGTTTTATTACAGGTTATATTTCTGCATCCAGCCCCTCTGCATCCTCATATCTATAGCAATGGTCACATTTGTCTAGGTTGGTATATGGATAATATGTTATTTGTTTTTCTTGTTGCGATATTCTGTTCTTCGTGTTTCTAGGTTTTCCAGTGGTTGTATTGTTTGCTTCACCATTCCACTCTAATTAAGAGATTGCAGTTCTCCAGGAGTATCAAGTTTTTAATCAATTGCTTTCTTCACTCTGTTGTTTGTGTTTACACTTTTTTTTTTGTTTTTCTATCTACCTAGTTTTGAGCTTAATGCTGTCTATAAGTAATTTGTTTATAATATTTGTGTCAGGCGTCAGACTTTAAAAGGTTGTACAATAATAGTAATTGTGTTTGCCAATATATAGCTCAACTAGTTAAAAATATATCATTACTCAAAAGATTGGAGGTTTGAATCTCTACTCTAACATATTGTTGAACTCAAAATAAATAGTAATTGTGTTTAATTAAATTTTGCCAAATTAGATATCTCAAATGGGGACGTTAATAGACTTTTCTACCATATTGTGGGACGTTGCCTGTAGGCTTATCAACGATTAGTCATGGAAAACCTGAATGATTTGATGTTACAGAAAGATTTTGATGTATACCCTGTCCTCTTAGTTCAACAGAGAGAAAATCACGTTTTGTTGGATGTGACAACATGTGGGTTACATCTATATTCTATTTTCAACCTATCAATCACACAAATACAGAAGTTTACTATACAGAGGAAGTACTGCTTGATGTTGGATTTCGTTCTTTTTGATAATATCTAGTTTGTGTGGATTACAAGACTCTGTATGTTGAGAAATGAGAATTTTATTTTAGGATCAGTGTATATTGCATCACGTTATTTACTAGGGTGTTTGTTGGTTAGGTTTGTTTTGGAATCTTTGAAACCGGTTGGTTTTATTTTGTGAAAAGAAAAAGAACAGAACCCAACTGTTCGACACTAATAACTAAACCAATCCAATCCATCCGTATGTTTCTTTGTATCATTTGTAACTTTTTTCAATCTCCTTGGAAAACAACTTTGAATATTATATTTCCTTATTCAAATGAAATATAAGTATAACAAAGTTCACTTAAATCAGACAACGTACCTGAAAAATGAATAAAACCAGTTTCAATTAATTTCAAATCCAATCTAACAAATAGACTCTAGCATAAAAAAATTCCCAAACATGTTAAATTGTGATTGTTTTGTAAAAGTCTTCTTTAAAACTTGACTGTAGACTTTACAATACACGGAGTTTATATTTATTTATTCTAGCGATCTAAGTTTTATTCATTTGTTTGGTTTGGTTTTGACACGAATTCATTGAACTGAAAAAAACTATCAATGCTGGTTTTGTTTGGTTTGGACCTGAAGAAAGAAAACCCAAATCAAACCAATTTAGTTTGGATCGTTTGTTTTGGTTTTGAACACCTCTATTATTTGCAATGGATGTAGGATGAAGGTGAAGTTGCAAATATGCTATCTGAAACTTGCTAGTCGCTCAAATGGTCTTTATATGTGTAACTGAGATGATGCATTTTCTAAGGATTTGATATGGTGGTTTAAAAGTTACATCTGTTATTTTTTCCTCTCATACGTGTTTCTAACCACCATGTTACAGTTTGTTACTCATGCATGTATGACTTTTGAATGTTATTATACTCATGTTTATGTATGATGTAGGATTATTTGAGGTCTATTGGCTTTGTATGAGAGCTAAATTAAGCAGCACTGTAGCACGACTGACCATTGTTTCCTTTCTATCTAAAACTGTGTAGATATTTTGTATGATTCATGGTCGCCTGCAATGACTGTAAGTTCTATCTGTATCAGCATTCTCTCCATGCTGTCAAGCTCCACGGCGAAGGTCTGATGCCCTCCATTCCACTTTGATTATGTCTTAGTACTTGATTTGTTTTTCATGGAGATGCTGGAAATAAGAAAATTTTTGCATTCTTTGAAATTGTTAAGATGTAACAACGTGTCTAAGTGTTTTGCATTGGGAAGGGGGGGTTGGTGAGAGAGTAGCAATTCACTTATTTGGGTGTGAACCAGAATGCTTCTCTGATAGTCTGATGTTTTCTATTGCAGCAACGCCCTGACGATAACGATCGTTATGTAAAGAATTGTAGGAACGGAAGATCCCCAAAAGAGACTAGGTGGTGGTTCCATGATGATAAGGTGTAACGTAAGATCTTCCATTGTTATGCCCGTGGGTTCCCTTGTTTGTAAGGTGAAAGAAGTAGAAAATGATTCTGGAAAAGAAAACCAAGTAAAGTGGTAAGGCCTGGCATTTGTAAAGGAAGATAAATTTGTGTTTCTTAGTTCTTAACAATGTCTAAAGAACAACTTCTCTTGACCTTCCTTGCGGGTGGTGGGTTATCGTTCCTGGGTGAGAACCTCATGTTACAAATTCATAAAAATTAGTAATGCCTCCTTCCTTTAATTAACATCATAATGCCTCTCCATGGTTTCGGTGGATACATTTGACTTTTTTAAATATATAAATATTAATAATTCTGTATTACTATTAGTTGTAGGTTCAAAGTATCTAACATCATCTCTTTGAAGAAGTTGTACATATAATTATTTTCAAATTCCATCTGTTCAAGTTTTTGTTTTCCTTCAAAGATAACATTGGTTGTGAAAAAAAAACCCCATAAATTTTCAGATAATTGTGCCTCTCCATAGACGAAGGAATGTGTTTTTACAGTTTGAGTGGTGCTTTCTATTTGTGTTGTGTTGTTTCTTTTTTGGGATAAAGTACATTTTTTTTATAAAAAAAAAGTACTTTTCTTCTACGCCTTCTATTTATTTTGGGTTTTGCAAAGTTCAGTTGTAATTTGTTGTCAAATTGAACATAGTTTAATTGGTTAATACATATATTCTCAAGCAAGAGGTCAGATGTTCAAACTTCCATTCTCACATGTTGTGTTGAATTAAAAAAAATTGTGATTTGTTGAACATAATTTTTTTTTAGTACAATAACATGGGATAAGAGGATTTGAATTCATGATCTTTTGGTCAAAAAACATACTTTTAATTGGTTGAACTATGTTCGGTTAACCAGTTGACTTGTTGAACATAATTTGAATATCGGTTTTGTTAAGATTTTTTAAAGGAAAAAGTTTTTATCCATATGAAACTGTCATTAAAAATATATCGGTGGTTAGCTTTTATAAACATTAAGGTTATCAATTATGTATATTTATGTTAAATCATTTTTTAGTACTAGAATATAGTATTAGAGTTTTTCTTTTATAACAAATGTGGCTGGAAAGAAGACATGTACTATCATTGTATAGGTTGAATGAATTGGATAAAAATGTTGAGTTCTCAATTTTATGGAAATATTGATTGAAATATAGATAGAATGTCAATTTTAATTGATATTTTAAAATAAATTATATATAAAAAAAATTTCAATATATATATAAACAAATAAGTATTTCACTTGTTTTTCAATTACTCATATTTTTTCTTATTATTAATATTATGATCTTAGATACGCTTGGTTGATGTATTTCAATATTTTGTTAATTTTTATGACCCCTTATGTCGAGAAAATGTTGATGTAAATTCAATATTATAGCTTTAACGGTTGAGTTAGGTTCATTTGACATTTTAGATTTTTAAGTTCAATTAAAAGCGAATGAATTGTTGAAGATTTCCAATCAATTCTTCTAAAGTATTGGTTAGAATATAGTTTTTGTTCTTAAAAATTATTCATATTTCTAATTGATATTTAAAGTGTAAAAAGGATTTTGTAGCAATATAAGCCGCCACAACCTTTGTTTACTTTTACAAAATTTAATTATCTGTTTGATTACTTTTTTTATGAAAGCAAAATTACTTACTAAACAATTTATTTTTTAATCTTAATAATCTAAAATTTCAAAAGAAATTTAACATGTAGGAAATAAAGCATTAAAACTATTGATAACATTGTTTCTATAATAAAAAAAGATATTTCTTTAGTAAATTAAAATCTTCCTTGTATTTGGTTAGATAATTCAAAGTGATTTTCTTAAAAAAGAACAATATTTTCCTGCACAGTAGTCAATAAGATATTTTATTTTACGCAGTGCACTTTTAATAGGATCTATTTATTAATTAAATACAATAGAAATAGACCAATAAAAATACACTACATCAGAAAGTCAACAAGATATCTTAATTTTTGCTTCTTCCAAATAGCAATTGCTTTTAAAAAGCCATCATCCAAACTCATTCTAAGTGCTTTATCGAAAATCATCTCAAAAACACTTTGAATAATATAAAACCAAATACCAAAAAAATTTGTTGTAAAGTCATTATTACTATAGTACTTTTATTCTAAAAACAATTCTGAACACATCTTTAATCATGGGGAAAGTGCTTTTGATCATGCTTCAGAAATAACTCTCAAAATATATCCCAACACAGAGCATCATTGATCTCAATGGAATGGAAAAAAAAAAAAAACTATGAAATTTTATTAGTCAGGAGCTCAGATGCAAAGCAAGGAACACAAATACATGAACCTTCATTGGTAGCCAAACAAGTCAACATGTGTATGCAAGCAGAACTCAGAAACATTGAGTTGAAAAGCAGAAGCAGAAAAACATTCAAGAGAATTTAACAAAAGAAAAAAACTTCACACATAATACAATGAAACATCTTCCTGTTCCTAATTTTTGTTAACTTTCCTGCAGTTTTTTCTAATCTCACCCCTTGAGCCAGTGAGAGGAGAAATGTTTCCCATTTTAACCATGGATTTGGCAAACTGCTCAAAGAACACCTCAGAGTTCTCTGCATATGTCCTCACCAACTCTGCAGATTGTTGGTTTTTCGTCAACAGAACTTGATCTGAATTCAGCAGCCCCTTTGCAGCCAAAAGGTTCTTGAAGTAGTAGTTATCGAACTTCGTCGGGCTGACGAAGTCCAAGAAAAAGAGGTTCTGATCGCCCCCCGACCTCGGGCATCTCTTGCGCAATTCGGCAGCATACCATGGATCGAGGGACGGGTCGGGCTGGGCATTGCCAGACTGGTTGTAGAGCCGTTGCCTGAAGCTGGTGCATCGAGAGTTACCTATGGTGTGGCTTCCTGTATTCATTCATTTAGTACCGTTGACGAGTTACGGTAAATTTAATCATTCTTAACCGGAGTCGAGCTCTTGCATAGGCTCGTGAAAATTTTTTTACCTGAAAGAGCAACAAGATCAACAATGTCAAGGCCTTGTCTCTTGAACTTAGTGAGAATGGTTTGGAATGTGTTGTTTGGAGCAGGAATGTCATTGTTAGAGCCACTTAAACTTGCTCCTCTTGAGTCCCTTCTTCCCAGTGGAACCTCCCACCTGGGTCCTCCTGTCTATTGTACAATTATAACATAAAAATGAGAATTAGGGAGTGACATTGTTCGAGTTTGAATTCTATCCTTTAAAACAATTGAATTGAGTAAATTTAAACGAAAAGATAGATAGAAGCGTCTGCTAAACTGATTAAGACGTATCTCTCCAACCAAAAGGTCGTGGGTTCGAACTCCCACCCCACACGATGTTGAATTCAAAAAAGAAAAAAAGAGATAGAAGCGGCCTTACTATGACGGTGGAGTCTCTTGCAGCTAGGGCTAAAATATCAGCACAAGAAACAGTTTGGGGACATTCCATTTCCAAGGCAGATTTGATCTCATCAAGGACTTCAAAGCCTCTAGCAGAGTTCCTGTTTGGATTGGACCCTTTTTCACTTACTATTTTCCCACTGCTATCCAACAATAGTGAACCATCACAGCCCTGCAAATTGTTCATTTCATATCAACTATTAGCTTGATAATAATTTTGTTATTTCATATACCCTTTTTTTTTTTTAAATATGTTCGTTTACTAATAGTTTTCTTTATTTCACTCGACCTTTAAAATGTTTTTACAGTTGAAAAACAAAAAAAAGGGTAGTCTTAGAATATACATTTTCAGTATTTCTAAGCTAATAAAAACTAAGAATAAATTAAATGGTCATAAAAAGTTGTAGAGAGATAAAAAGAGACTTTTGTTTGCAATATATAACCTTGACAAAACAATCATGGAAATGAAGCCTAAGCAAAGAAGCAGCAATACGAGCTTCTCTAGCAAAAGCTTTAGCCACTATGGACTTCACTATTTCTTGAGCTCTTGGGCAAGAATGGTCATAAAATTGAGGATACAAATAACTATAATCGCCACCAATCTTGTGAGAGAAACAAACCGAAACCATCGCAAAAAGAGCAAAACCGAAGAGAAAACTTCGAGATCGAACTGCCATAACTTTCTCTCTAAAAAAGAAACTCGAAAGCTTTTGGTATGGTACAAATGAAGATTAGGGGAAGTGTTAATTTATATAGAGGAGACTTTGTGGAATAGTCTTCTCTACAAGGAACTAAAAAAAGGAAAAAAAAAAAAAAAAAACTTAAAAAAAGAAGCAAAAAGGTTGGAGTTGGTAGCTAACTATTCCAAAGCTTTACGTAACAAAGAAATAAAGGGTGTTTTGGAGTTGGTAAATATATGAGTGCTTGTGCTTTGGCTAGGTCTTTTACTTCACTTTATGATGCTTTTAATTAGTTAATTAATTAAGTAATTGTTATATAATAATGGAAAGGATAATTAAGTAAATAACCCTCTTTTGCTTTTGGTTTATTAATAATATGATCAAATTTCATTTTATATATTTTTACTACTTTGAGTTGGGTTGTTGAATAAGTCAAATGTACACATATTGCACATGTGTATTATTGTTTTTCTTTTTTCCTTTTTTTTTTTTACTATATGGTATATTCGCAAAAGGGCTTAATTGATTTGGAAGCTAAGATATCATGTTCCTTAGGTTCCCATTTTATGGAAAATTAATTATTTCCTTCTACGAAAATAATTAAACTAAGTTAGCTTGGAAAAATGCTATGCTAATTAAGTTATTTTAGATTGAGGTGCTTTTTTTGAGGATTAGTCGAGTTTTTTTATTCTTTTCTTGATTTCAAGAAATTCGTAAGTGAAGTAACCATTCAAAGGAGAATTATGTTTGTACTACTAAAATGACCACATTCAATGATCTTAATTATGAGCTCCCAACGTTTGAAATGAACATAATTTACTTCTTTGAGGGTTGGAGGTCTGAATTTCACCATCCCACGTTGAACGAAAAAATAATTATGGGCTCATAACGTTTTCATTCAAAACTATAACTTATTGAAGTTAACAATAATTAAATAGGATTGTTGTGTTTAATTGGTTAAAACATATTTCCCTAATCAAAAGGTCGTAGGTTTGAATCATCACCCTCACTTGTTATTGAACTTAAAAAAAAAGAGAGAGAGAGAGAGAATTGTTCATCTAAGTCTAAGGTGCATAGTCAAAGAAGATTAATGATTCATTTAGGCTATGTTTGATAACCATTTGGTTATTAAAAATTATGCTTATTTTCATAATCATGATTTTCATCTTTCCTAAGTAAACAATTGAATTCTCAACTAAATTCTAAAAACAAAAACAAGTTTTTCAAAACAATTTTTTTTTTAATTTTTCAAAATTTGGTTTAAATTTTGAAAACGCTCCGAAAACGTAGATACCAAAACAAAGAAATCAATAGGTGCAAATAGTATTTATAAGCTTAATTTTTAAAAACAAACTAAAAGCCAAATAGTCATAAAATGGGGTCTTAGTTTTTGTCTCAAAATTCAAAGAAAGAAATTGGTTAATTGATAAACAAACTCATCTTTTTTTGTAAAAAAAAGTTATTCAACCAAAATAACGTTATGTACATATTAGTTTGAAATATATAATTAGAAGAGAAGGGTGAAAAGAATTATTGATGGTCTTTTCATTAGGTAGTACATAGGAGCCCTCTGAAGCTATATCCACCAAAAACGAGGTCTTATTATATTATATTGCCATCTACCTTTTAATTTTCTTTTAAATTTTTTATAATTATATTTTTCTAATGGTACTCTTTCACCTCAAATCACCTAATTCTCTTCCAATTGAATTGACTTAGTACTATTTAAGATAAGTTTGGTATTACTTTTGAAATGATAAAAAAAATATTTTAGTCTATTAGTTTTATGATATTTAGGGTGTGTTTGGGATATTATAGAAAAAAATTCTTTTGAAATAAAATTATTTTTTCTATGAGCACTTTTGAAAAAATTAATAAATTAAATTGTGTTTAGTATAATTTCTTGAGTAATTTTAGAAAATCAAAAGTGCTTTATGATAAATTCTTCACAAATATAAATATTATATTTATTGATATTTCTTTATAAAAAGGTGATTAAATTAAAAATCATGTCCAACAGACTCTTAATTATACCGTCAAAAGTAATTTTCACATTTCTAAAAATACTTAAAATTTACTTTTTGGATATATTTAAGAGTGCTAAATGTAGCATAGTTCAGTAGATAAAGACATGTATTACCATCAGAGGTCGATGGTTCGATCTCTCATCCTCTTAAACATAGTATTTTGAAAGTATTTTTCACTGAGCCCGTCCTTTTAAAAGTATTTTTCACTTAAAATCTTTTAGTGGAAAGCGATACAAAGTATTTTGAAAAAAAATTGTAAAGTTTTTTAATTTAGTCTAAATAATTGACCCTGCAGTATCTTAAAAGTGTTTTTTTTGTTAGTCCAACAATATGTGGGGTGAGAATTCGAATCCACGAACCTTTTTACTAGGAACTTATGTCTTAACTAGTTGAACTGTGCTCAGATTTGCATCTCAAAAATACTTTAAGAATATAGAATCATAATTTTTTTTTTTGTGGCATCTTGATGGTTATAATTGTTGGAAATGCAACGAAAATCTCACATTGGCTGGACAAAAGGAAGATTATGGGTATATAAGTGAGAGACAACATCTGCATTAGAATGAGACTTTTTGAAGGTGAAATCAAAAGTAAAAGATGAGAACTTATATCTAAAGTGGACAATATCATATCATTATAGAGACATAAAGATTAATGGTCCCTACAATAATTAAATACTCAAAAAAGTATTGATTGGGTCAGAAAGAAGATGAGGAAAATTGCTTTTTAACCATGCAAGGCAATAATGTGATGTAAAATTATTAGTGGGAATTGAAGGAAAGGCACCCAAAAGTAGGGGCAGACTCAACTGCTTCTGTTGAAAAACCTAAACCACGAACCAAATCACATCCTCTTCAAATCATTATTATTAAAAATATAATTTATTTATTTATTTTTGTGAAAAGAAAGACATTTAATTTAATTTAATTATTTGAAGTTTCAACGTCGGAAGGTAAGTAGAATATTCCTAATCAGCCTTTTGCAACACACAAAAGATTTAAACTCTAAATTGGGTTTATCTCACACAAATTGACCTATAAAAAAATAATTACCATTCAGATTAACAATATATACTCAAACGTTAATAACAAATACATAAAAAACTATATTGTATTTTGGTTTTCAATAGTTGAAGATCTTTTTATTGATTTATAATTGAAATAAAGCAAAGAGGTCAAGTTTGGACATTTCCAAGTAATTTTGAAGTTAGAAACTTTTTGCCGTAAAGGACACTCTTTATTCTTTAAAACGGCTGTTCTTGAAATTAAATCAAAGACAAAAATGGTTTAAACTTGAGATATAGTGCAATTAGATCCATCCATGTTGATTCCAATTAAGTCTCTTGATTAAAAATAATAATAATGATTTTGATCTCTTTTTTATTTAATTCGGTCAATTTTACTTTTAAAATTTTAATTCACTTTATAAAACTGCCCTAAATTTGGTCAATAGAATAGAACATCAATTGTGGAACCTAATCCTAAAATCAAGATGAAAAAGACAAAAAGAAAAATCATCAAAACCAATACCAAAATCTCAAATTCAATACTCCAAAAAACAAAAACAAAAAAAAAACAAACAAATTTGTCCAGTCAAAAGAACACCCACCTAATTACTAATTTTCTAAAATTATATATATATATATATATATATATATATATTTTTGTATGTGTTTATGTATGTTATATATATATTCTTATCCGTTTATGTATTTTGTAGATTTTTTTTTTTTTTAAAAATTTA
>JAOANK020000069.1:342804-366989 GCA_026257165.2 Telfairia occidentalis | reverse complement strand
AATTTGGTTTATATATATTACACTATAAAATCACACTATATAATCACACAGAAAGAAAGAGCAATATAATCAATTGGCATTGATATTTTTTTTCTTTTTTAGTTACCATGTGTAGGAGTGTGGTTTGAACCTCGATCTTTTGGTCGAAGAGATATGTCTCCTCGATTTGGTAATTGACATTGGCACATGACGCGTAGGGAAATGGCACTTTGCCAGACTCAATTTGGCCAACATCAAGGACGAGGATCTGGTAGTGTGTCTTCATTTCATCAGCCGACTTCCCTCCGCCCACAGCTGCAGCAACATTCTGCCACCGCTCAGGAGTGTCCTTGTCGTACATGGCCAACGCCTTCTCAAACTCCTTGTTTTGCTCGCTTGTCCAACAGGAGGAGCCTGAAGAAGAACAGTTTGACGCCATCGAAGGCGATGGTGATGGCCGTGGAGATGGAATTATGAAGAGAAAGAAAAAAAAAAGGTGAAGTTGTTGGTTGAGGCATTAATACAAACAGGTGGTGGGCGAGGGGCGAGGGGCAGCAGGGCGTGGTGGGCGCTAGTGGGGCTTCCGCCAGTGGGGCCAATATAAGTTCATAACATCCTAAAAAGAGCAGACTTTAAAACCCTTTTTTTCTCATTAATCACCAGATAGGGAAAGGGCAAGGATATGGTGGAAGTTTTCTATGGATCTATCTTTTTTTTTTTACTTTAAAGTGAGGCTGGTTCAAGAATTCATAACATTGGACAAGAATTCAAACTTGGTAAGTTATTAGCTAAAGACTAATCCGACATAGTTCATTTGATAAGACTGATTACCTTATTTGTCTATCCGAACATAATTTAGTAGATAAGACATTTACTATCATCGCAAAGTTAGATACTTTAATTCTCTACAATTGCTAACCAAAAAAAGACCAATTACCTTGTTTGAGTTGAACGTTTAATTCTCACGTCACTTAATATTATTAATTAGAGCTTGTAAAGACTCTTTATTTAAATATTCTTTTTTCTTTTTTATAAATGGGGAGTGATAAAGAAAAGATTTGAATTTTCGATACAACTTAATATGCTATGTATGAAGGTATTCTCTACAAACTAAAAAGTCGTGTTTTCAAATTTTCACCTCATATGTTGTTGAACTCAAATATATACACACACACATATACATAAATATAAATATTTGAGAATTTAGAATAACTTTTCAAATTCATCATTTAATTGCCATTAAAAATTCTAAAATAATTAAGAATCATACCTCATCATAGTCGTATTCATTTCAAAACCATGACGCAATATTTGTTATTTTCTTTTTGCTAATAATGTTACTTTCATTGCTTTCATTCTCAATAGTTTTCATATGGTTTTTTTTTTCTTCTTCTTCTTCTTCTTTTCTTTTGAAGATATTTGAAATAGGGCCGTCATAGTTTACATATTTAAGATATCTTACACTTTTTTTTGTAGGATTTTTTCTTAAAATAATGCAACCTGAACTTACTTGTAAAATGGGCAACTTCATCATTTAAATTTGTCCTCACTTTTAAAGTCTCTAGTTTTTATTATCTAATTTATCTTTTATCCTCCCTATTGTTGTTCATGGTGATCGTCTCAGAACCATAGAAGAACCAATAAAACTCACCAAGTGGAAGCTTCTTGAGATTCTTTGCTTTTTAAATTCCCATTATTTTGGCTAATTTCAACTTTTCAGCAACCACTAGCATTTTTTTCTTTACGTCGGATCAAACATAACTTAATTGGTTAAAACATATTTCTTTAAATAAAACGCAACGTGATCAAATCTCCACCCTTACATATTGTTGAACTCAAAAGAAAATAAAATTCTTTATGTTCCTTAACTTTGATATATTTATTCCTTAAAAGTTTCAAAGTATTCATAATATTTTTTAAAACTAATAAACATTTCATGCTAGTAGACTTACTACATGTTTAGTATAAATTTTTTAAAAAAATGTTTTTAAATAAAGCATTTTTGGAAGAAAATTAATTAAATACTTAATTTAAAAAATTTTAAATGTATTTTATATGTTTTTACAATTTTTCAAACCATTTTTAATTATTAAAAATTCTAAAAAGTATTTTTAATTAGTTAACAACATTCTTGTCAATTTTAACCTAACATTGTTAATTTTAGAAAAAACACTTTTTTTTATATCAGTAAACAGTTTAAAAGTCATATTAATCATATCCTTAATTAACCTAAATTTGAAATGACTTATGAGTATGAAAATACATTCCTAATTTTTTTATCCTATTTATCCATTTTTTTTTCAATAAGTTGTAAATAGATGGATGACTAAATATATCTATAACTTTTTCTTTCTCTCACATTTTCCGTAATTCTCTTTTTTTTAGTTCAACAACATGTGGAGTTGGGAGGATTCGTACCTATGATCAGAGAAATATACCTTTAACCGGCCAATTGAGCTATGCTCGGTTTGACCGTGATAAAAATTTATGATGCGCTTAATTTGTAATCTGAAAACAAAAATTTGAAAACGGAATTCAATAAAAATAAAGTTATATTTTGCATTTTCAAATATGTGTTTATTAGCCGATTTGGAAATTAGATCTCAATTTAAAAAGTTGTCTAGGGTGTTAATTAGGTGGGTTAAATAATATATTTATAAACATAAAATAGTAATTATTATTAATTAAATATTTAATTTAATTTCAAATCTTATTAATTGGTTTATTAACACATTTTATGTTGTGAATTTGGTATAATTAACATTTTTTTTACTATATAATTTATAATATATTATGTTATATAGGTTTTAATTTTTACAAAAATAAAATAAGTTTATATTATGAAACAATATATTTATCATAGCTTTTTTTTAGAGTAGTTATGCATTTTTAAATTTAAAATTTAAAATATGAAGATACTTAAAACATAAAAATGTTGTTTTTAAATTTGTATAGTTTCGATTACGGAATCCAAACATAGTTTTTAAAAATAAACCTACTATATATTCACTGAATTCATTTGATTTAGAGACAAGTTGAGTATAGAATTGACTCATAACTTTCACGTAGGGGTATATTTTTTAGAACATGTTTTTTTTTTTTTCATAGTCTTTTATACGGAGAGAAACTTCAATATGTCAACAATCAAAGTAAACTCGCCAACATGTATATAACTCAAGTAATTTGTTGATATACATTTGATCAAAAGGTTAAAGGAGACCCAATTATGTGAAATGCAGGACTTTTTTTTTTTTTTTTTTAAATATGTAATTACGCCACATACGATGCAATGTATAATTTTAATGTGATATAATTTAATTAGGTTAAATTACAAGTTTAATTCTTGAACTATTAATTTAATGTCAAATAAGTCAATGAACTTCCAATTTTGTGTTCAATTTGTCTTGGACTTTTAATTTTAAGATCATTGACCCTATGGATATTTTTTAAAATCTACCAACTTCTTAAACTTAAAATTGAAAGTGCAAGATCTTGTTGACACAAATTAATTGTATATCTAATAGATACGTTAATTTTAAAAATTTCGAACATGTTGGGAACCTTTTAAATACAGAATTGAAATTTCATAGACCTATTTAATCCTTTTTAAAGGTCATTGACAGCGACACAAACTCAAAAATTCAAAGATTAAATTTGTAATTTAACTAAGACTCTGTTTACTTCTCTTCAATCTAAATCAAGGAATGAGAATAAAAATTTCATTCCATTTATAGTGTTGACCAACATCAAGGAATGAGAATTAAACGTGAGACTCACCTCAAATTTGGAAATCTCTCCCCAAAAAAGAGCAATCTCATTCAATGTGATAAATCTCATTCTCTATTTCATGGGGTCCACACTATACTCATTTGTTACAGGGTAATGGGGGCGGTTATAAGCCCAACCCGACCCAACGAGCCGGGGGCCAGATTCACCACGGGCAGTGAAAAGAAGTCGAGAGGGAAATAAGGGCCTGACCCAACTGGTTTCGTGGAGTCCTGCGAGATGGGCCTCCATACGGCCAGGGCTTCCCCTGGCCCACCTCCCACACCTATAAAAGGGGGGCAGTGCACCCTACAAAGGTAAGTGAAAACACTCCCTAAAAGCACACACATTCGTGGTCATTTGGCACACCGGTGTTGAGCGAAGGACCAAGACAGCTTGAGAATCACTTCGGAAACCTGCGACAACATCATTAATTGTTTTACACACTTTACTCTTCATATCTCATTAATAATTGTCCTAGCTTTTTAATTGTTTAGAAATACAAAATGTTATTTTCGTAATAATCATTTATCCGATTCTGGATGAAATTAAACAGCATGAATGAATTTCTATTCTAGACAACTTTGGATAAACAACATCAAAGAAATAAAATTATCATTTCAATTGATTTTCATTCTGATTCCTCTCTATTTCGATTGAAGGAAAGTACACCGGACCTAAAATATTACTAGTAGATATAAATAATTGAAAACTTTGACCGGGTGAAAGGGCAGGTTGGGATAAAAATAAATTTCCCGCCCTCGACCCATTATTATTATTTTCCTTTTTTTCATTAAAAAAATTAAAATAAAAAAGATAGGGGATATAATTTAATATATTTACCTACTTTGAATAGACTAGAAGGGAAAACTTTTATTGCTTTGAATAATGGAAGTTACTTACTTTTAAACTCGACTCACTGTTGAGGCGTTCAACGGAAGCTTCATGCAGCCGTCTGAAAATTTTTGTGGGACACATCAATAGCTCTCAGAAAATAGAGAATCAATCTGGGAGAGGCGTTGATTTTGGTTCACTTGGACTCTGAGCCGTCGATGGATGGTCCAGCAACAGCAACTAGCAAGCCAATGGAAACCGAGTTGACTAGTTCCCTGGCAGGGGCAGGTTTCTTTTACAAATTTTCGACCTACCACAATTTTTCTTTTCTTTGGGGGGATTTTGAACAGCATATTAATTAATATGAACTTTGTTTTGAAATTTAACTGCAAACATTTTGTCTTGGGTTGCTGTAGATACGCGAGACGAGAAGATAATAGATAAATATATGGTCTCTCTCACTTTTTCTTTTTCTCACTCTGTATCTGATTGTCCTTTTTCATGGCTCTTTCCTGATATATAAAGACTGCTGTTCGAAGGGAATCGTTTACTGTTCATCTTTATTGTGGGGGGTGGCTTTTTAATTAAGTTTTCTGCATACTTATCAATTCTTTATTAGCAGAGAGAACCCTTTTCTCTTTTGATCCGCGGTGTCAAAGACTGCACGATTCACACTGTGAAAGACCCTGGGGCCGCGTTATGCTATTTAGTATTCTGCTTCAAAAAGGTTGAAGAAGAAGAGGAGGAGAAAGTGCTTCGATTGTTTTTCTTTTGTTTTTTTTTTTCCTGTTTGTAGTTTTATTATGAAACATTTGTGAAATCTGGTTTGAAATCAGTTTGGAAGGTTGAGGTTTTTGAGGGGATGATCTGGGTTATGGAGGCTGTTCGACTGTGGGGCCCTTTCTCTGTCTCTTGAAGCTAGAACGAAGCCAAACAACTTCGAGTCTGCTTGAAGTTGAATGATTTTGAAGGAATTCTAGGGGTCCAAGGACGGATTTTGCCCCTTTTTGAAAGATATTTGGTTAAGATTTTGCTTGCATTTAATTTTCATCGGAGCTTCTGGTGGTCCTTTGAAGTCTTTCTCTAGTTGCTTTCGCACATAATCGGCAAGGGATTCTTCCATATTGGTTCTAAGTTCTGCATTTCAGAGTAAACTTCTGTCTCTCTCTCTCAGAAGCTGTTTTTGTTAAAGTTACTTCATAGTTTGTTTACCATCTTTTCTTGAAACTTGTCATGTGCAATTGAGAATTTGAAACACAACCTTCATTTGTATCGCTCAGTTGTTGTGTCGTGATTGAAGTCAATGAGGATTAATTACATGGACTAAATTAACCTCCTGAAGTCGGTAGTTATGGCGTCTTCTGGCCCCGGTTGAATTTGTCAAAGTTCTTTCTTCTGTGGCCCTGGTTGAAAATTATGCATTGATTCAGTAACCTGTTCTACATGAAGATAGCTTCAACTTACCCTGTGATAAATAGAAAATTAAAGCAAAGAAAAACAACCAAGAAGGTTCTGAAACTATTTGTAGCATATTTCTATATAAAATCATATATAGACTACCTTTTGAAATTCTATGTTTGAAGTTAAATTTTCTATCGGTTGCTGATGCTTGTTACTAACTTCCATTTTAATTTTTCTCATAGTTGGCAGTCTCTTGTGAATGGGAACTGATACTACCGAAAATGTGGAGGCAGAGGCAGTTTCAAATATCCATTCCTTTAAGGTATCGCTGAAATCTATAATTTCATTTCCTTTTGGAAAATATGTGCTCATGTATTGAAATGTCACAAAGCAGTAAAAGTTAGAATTTGAATTTTTCCTTAAAATTACGTATCTTCTCCCGAAAATAAGTATTACTTTTTTGAAGTTTTAGAATTGGGATCATATGTCAAACTGTTTCAATGTAATCCATTGGCAATTTAGGTTCATTGTAAAATGTGCACTGAGCTCGTGAAACTGGTTGGCCGGGTCTCGAAAATATTACCAGAAATTGAAGCAGCTCGGCCTGGAAGCCCAGAAGGAAGAGAAGCACTGGTCAACTTAAACAGTGGAAAAGAGAAAGCAGAGCTACTCCTTCAGTATTGCCGAGAGTCTAGCAAACTTTATCTGGTCAGTACATCCTCTGAGAAACAAACTTTTTATGTGGTCTAATTCCCAACCTCAGGTTTCACGAATACTTATTTATCACGAATCTAGACTTATTAAATCATGAGCCAAACATCCTCCAATTGCCAATACTGTTGTCACCTGAGCAGAATTTGCCTGACACTAAAATAATGCTTGTTGAGCTTGAGTTCATTTTTTCAATCACTGTCAATACTTTTGTCTTCTCAATTCGATCCGGCTCTTCTACCAACCACCAAAGATATATTGTCTGCATTCTTTCATATGAAAAATTTACTGGAAGACCAAACTAGAATGTGTTTTTTTATTAGTCATGTTACAGCTTCTTGTTCCTTCATTTTCAACTTCTGTTTTGGATCCTAAATGAACAATTGCATTGATTTTCGTTTTCAAGAATTTATGACATTCTGTCGATACAGGTTACTTGGCTAATTATTGATGATGGTGCTCATATTTCTTTCAGGCATTAACTGGAGATAGGATTGTATCTAGATGTCATAGAGTGAGGACTTTGTTGGAGCACAGTTTGCGTAAAATTAAACACATGGTTCCTGTGGCATTGGCCAGGAAGGTTTGTTGAATTCACTTTCGTCATTTCTTTTCTTTCTTATCCCCTCTTTTGTGAAGAAAAAAAACCCTTAATAATTTACCATTTTCATTCACAGAAACATGATCTTTCAGTGCATGAATGTGCTCAGCGAAGACCTCGACTAGTTTCATTAGCCATATTTGTCCATGCATTTATTTTACAGCAGCATGCCAGCAAGAATAGAATTGCTTAGCTTATTATATGCAATTAAAATGAGAGTTTCATTGCCCCAAAGTGTGTCCTTGTTGTCTCTTGGAGTGGCTTATAATTGATAGAGCCTCCTAGAGACTAATGTGGTGTTGGGCCATGAGCATCAAGCCAGGAGTAAACCTTCGATTCCATAAATATAAAAAAGAGAAAGTTTTCTTTTTTATATATTATTAGTATCAAACTGTCTGAATTCACTTTACTTTTGTCCTTTTAGTTGCTGGTGATTTCTCTCTCTACACAATTGTTTTCATAACTCTGCTCGGTTTTTAGATGACAATGAAATCATTTTTTTTCAGATCTCTCAAATAGCAGATGATCTTAGGGGTGCAAAATTTATCCTCGACTCATCTGAAGAAGAGGCTTGGAAGGCTATGCGTGAATTGCTGAAGCTAGGTGCATCGGCTCCTGATGCTCTGGAAAATTCTGAAGTCAGGGCTCTTAAAATAGCTGCTTTGAGGCTTAATATTTCAACATCAAAAGAAATGTTGATCGAGAAACGATCAATCAGAAAGCTATTCGATGATGTTGGTCGTGATGATCCCCCGAAAAAGAAGATTTTGACATACCTTCTATATCTTTTGAAGAAGTATGGGGACTTGATACTGCAAGAAATCAAGGATGCTCGAGCCGATAGTTCAAAAAGTAATGGATATGGTGAAATTGAAGTTAATGCGAGTCATAGAAACAGTGCTTCCCAAGCTGATATAATGCTCAATAGGGCCATCCCCCCTGAGGAATTTAAGTGCCCCATCTCAATGAGATTGATGTATGATCCCGTAGTAATTGCATCTGGATTGACATATGAGAGGGTGTGGATGGAAAAGTGGTTTGAGGAGGGTCATGATACATGCCCGCAAAGCAAAGTGAAACTAACCAATTTTTCGATGACTCCTAATGTTGATATGAAGAATTTAATTGGTAAATGGTGCGTAAAGTTTGGAGTCACAATCCCAGACCCAAGGGTGGAACCAGAATGCCCTGAGGTTTGGGAGAATTCCATTGCTAGCTTTGGAAGTTCGATGAACGATATACGTCTACCGATTGATTTCAACCATATATCACTTGGTGGTCTTGATAATTGTTGCTTTCCAGATTCATTGAGGCCCAATGGTGGCAATGGCTTCGCTTTTAAGTCTGCACAGAGTAAAGATGATGATCTGCAAACGTTTCAATCTGATTCAAATGCTGAGGAAACAGACTTGGAGTTTCCATCTAGCATAAGTGAGCTTTCGTGGGAATCAAAATGTAAGGTCATTGAAGATATGAACAATGCCATCAATAATAATGGAGTTCGTCCAACCTTATCTGAAACTGTCATGGATCAACTTGCCTTATTTTTAAAGGATGCATGTGATCAGCAGGATCTCAAAGCTCTGAAAAATGGATCAGAGTTATTCATGTCCCTTGTGAGGAAAAACAGGTAACTTTTCCCTATATTTAGGCATCTTAATATTCGCTTATCTTAAAACTGCAGAGCAATTGGTATTTTCGGCTTTTGTTTTCTTCAAACCATTAATTTCTCATAATTACATATTTTGATGTATCAGCCATGTTTTTTAGTTTCAAGCTCATACATTGATCCTTTCTGATTTTCACATTTTTTTGGTTATAGTGCTTGATCGTTTGACCTTTTTGCAGGTCTAATAGACTGAGTGTTCCTGAGAAGATTCTGACGACACTGGCTAGTTTACTCAATTCAGAAGTGACTTATGAAGTTCTTGCCATTTTAGAAGCGTTATCTGGCCACCGTAAATGTGGCCATAATTTTGTTGCATCCGGTGTCCCCGCTTCAATGGCAGAGTTCCTCGATTCAAAGATCACAGACTTCCGGGAATTCGCTATCGAAACTTTTTATAATTTGTCCTCAAATAGTGACATCTGCTCCGACATTGTATCATTGAGGTGCATTTCCAGAATAGTTCCCTTGCTAAATGATGAGAATCTCTCAGGAAAATGTTTATTCATTCTGAAAAACTTGTGCCACACTGAAGAGGCAAGGATTTCTATTATCGAAACGAATGGCTGCATTACCTCCATTGCCGAACGTCTTGAAATCGGAAGTCTCGAAGACCAGGAGCATGCAGTTACTATTCTCCTTTCGTTGTGCTCTCAACGAGTCGAATATTGTGAGTTAGTGATGCATGAAGGTGTTATCCCTCCTCTTTGCAATATCTCTGTCAAGGGGAGTGAGAAAGGAAAAGCAGGCGCCATTGAATTGCTTCGCCTTCTAAGAGACGTCCAGGATCAGGAGCAAGAACCTTATGTTCCTAATGTTCCATCCTCTAACTCTAATAACGAGGCCCCCTGCAACTCCGAGCAAAAGAAGCCGAGCAAGAAGTCTGGATTTCTTGGGATGAATATATCAATCTTCACAAAGCGCAGTCCTCTAAAGAAGAAGTAAACGTCTGTCTTGATCTTGTTTTTTGACCTTGGCGAAGCTGTCATAAAATTGTATTTGATATTCTATGTTGCAAGCAAGTTTCTGTTTAAGGGTTGATATATATTATATATTAGTGGTGTTTATAATCAGGTTTGTACATTTGTTTTCTCTAGGGGAGAGTTCAGATACTGTTTTCAGCAGGTTGCTTTCAGTGCTTATTCATTGGTAGTGTATTGAAATTTACTCATTAGGCCTCTTAGCTTTGAACTAAGACTGTGTTGTGTATAATTTTTAAAAGGGTGAGAGTTGTTTTCTAACTAAATAATAAATAAAATATTTATTATTTATTTATTTTTAATAATGTTTAGTTACATGGGCAGAATGCTTTAGCTGCAATTTCCAAAAATATCTGAGTTTTTCTTTAGTACCAAAAATATTTGCGTTTGCTCTTGAGTATTGTAAAACAGTTTCTATCTTTTAGGTAATTTTTTACTTGAACATTAATTTTTTAAATTTCTCAATTTTATACTTGGATCATTGTTATAAAAACAAATTATTAAATTTCGTTAACAAAAATTGATATATTATAAAAAATTATTTTATTAACATATTTGAACTCGTAAATAGGTTATTTAGATATTATTTGACACGTAAAATTTAATTTATCTATTAACAAAATTTGACCCATCCATCAAGAAAATCCATTTCTTTCAAATGACAATGTCTACTTATCCAAATATATTAGAAAAACAACAATGTAACATCTCATTAGCTTTAGGCTAACAAATTTTTTCGCAATTTCATTGAGTATTTTAGAATTCCTTTTTCACAAAAGTCTATGTAAGATTTTAAACAATTATTTTATTTCTATAATGTCTTTATTTACTTATTATATTTAATTTAATATAATATTTATCCCGCAATTGAAATCAACCCTTAATTATTCAAATTTGGAATGTTTAACCTTCAATTATTTTTATTAGATTGATTAATTTTTTCCTAAATTAATAAAGTAGAGATTTGAATATAATTTGAAATCAATCAAATTAGGAAGGTTTTTTTTTGTCCTTTTTTTTCTTCTAGATTTTTTTTTGTAGTTCATTCACAAAAAAAACGTACACTACTATATTTCAAGATTATTATGGAATATATATGCTTGATATATATTTCAAAAGAATGCAAGTCCAATACATTTATTATAAAACAGTTGATATATACCTAATATTTCTTCTAGATCAGTTAGTAAATCAAATTAAAACTCATAAAAAAAAAAAAAGAATAGGAACGATTTAATATATTTATCCTATATGTCAAATCAATTAAAGGCAAAAAATGTCACCGACTTTTTTCAATTCCAGAATGCCTAGAAGTCAAAACCACACATCTTGACTTCCGATTCATGAGGCAGAACATTAAGGACAGAGAGGGCCAATCAACCAAACAATAATGTTAAACCATTTCCAATCAGAATGTCTCATCAGAGAAAGTAACCATGAAGAAATCTACATAGATAATACAACGGATTGACATTTATAATAATGTATGCGCATCAGAGCCAAGGAGATGATACAAAATACAAGTCATACCTCAGATTAACAACTCTCAGTGACATGATCGATCACATAGCCATCCTCTCAGCTGTCAACAATGCTGCTTGTGTAGTTCTTCCCAACAAGATCAAGCATTTTCTTACTTTCTGATGATGACTGCTATTCACGACACGATGTCATTCGCAGGCTGGCTTTGTGTCGAAGCTGCTCAAGCAGATTGCAAAAGCTTGGAAGGCAGAGAGCGGATAGTGGTAATCCATGGTGAAGATGTCTTTTCCAATCTTTCCGAACTGGAGAATTACCTTCTCTTGCTCTTCCACTGAAACATTATGGGATTGATCAACAGCTGCGACGAGCTGGAAGTTCTTAACAGATGCCACGGTTACACGCCCTCTGAAATTTAGGCACCAGCACTGCAGCTGCTCGTGCCATCTCGGTGCCTTGTTTTTAAGTACCAAGGATTCATCTGACCCCTGGGCTGCTGGTTCTGATAGGGTCTTTGAGCCAAAGTCCTTGGCTAAATCCTTTCTCATAGAATCGGACATGGAAGAAAGGTGGTCATTGATAGAGTATATGAATGATGTAGGTGTTGGGGCTGTGCCTCCCTCCTGAATTGAAGAGACTGGAATCGATGGCATGATGCACTGCATTCTCCGAGGACCTCTTGTGCGAAGAACATTTAGTTCATAAGAAATTGTACCGACACTGTAGTTACATGCAGGTACTCTAGGAGAGACTTGCTTAGAGCGAAATCTACGGCTTGATCGACTATTTTGCTGAACTGCAGGGTCACAAGGAGGTTGGCTGTCATATATCGAGAACTTCGTGCCCAGGAAATTAGACCTGACAAATATTTGTTAAGTAAATTATCAGGAGAAGAATACAAAGACAAAAGAATACAAGTCTATTAAGGCTTACCTTAATTTACCAACATACGAACTACTTGCTCGAGAAAAATCATCAGCTGCTAAAGATATGATAAAGTTAGTGCCGGCTGCTCTTCTGACCCTCTTAGCTGCTAACAACAATTTATCCTTCTCATCCTCCGCTGTCAATCCAATGCTTGTCATGAGTCAAAGCTAGCACAAGCATTCATATTCCATAACTTTCCAAAATCTTACTTCCAACAAGGCATCATCAATTAGTAGCCATCAAGTATTACTTTCGTTTTAGGAATTAATGACTAATATTAAAAAGAAGGGTCATGCTTCAAAAAATGTTATCGTCCAAAAAAATTCTAACTAATTGCTCAATTTCATCAATATATAGTTTTCTTCTTAAAAAGAGAACATTCCCGAGGGAAATAAAGAAAAATAATGCTAGTTAAGTTAAATAATAGACAAAAATTGTAATGAATTGTCAACAGTGAAAACTGGATTCCTAGAAGAATGGTGGTTGCAAATGCTTTGCCGTCTTTATATGCAAAGTATATAACCTTGGTTATTTAAGACTGCTGGATAAATGAAGCGATTTTTCATTCAAATTCATAGACGACAAGATATTAAATAGTGGGAAAAATAAAAAATAAAAAATAAAAACATGACTTACAAGGAACCAAACCGAAGTACAGGAGGTAGGTCGAAGTTGCTCTGTCCCTTCTGATAAAACACTGAAATGGAGACTCCCGAGGTCCAGGCTTTAGTTGTAAAAAGAAAGTCAGAGAGAGAATTAAAATTATGAAAAGATTTCACCAAAAAGAGAGGAAAAGGGATAAAAACCCATTACCTGCTTTAATGAGATTGGAAATGTGAGCCTTCCACATTGCTCGGGAGTTCTGATAATCTCCTTTGTAATGGCCCTCCAAGACCTACAAACTGAAGCACAAAAAACAACCACAGCTCGAGCAGGCCATGAGGCTTCACTCTCTTCCACTCTCCTAATGATGTCTAAGAGTAATTCAGGGGGCAAACTTGCCCACCGGCCTTGTTGAATTAGCTCCAATGGGGAAGGTTCTTGATCAGGGGCAATATGTGACATTGTGCGGTTTCGCCAATGCCTGCCCCCTTCTTCACCTCGCTTTGAAATGCTCCCAATTCCATCTTTCATTTCTCGCAGCTCTCTAACAAAACTTTTAAGCGACATCTTTCTCCAGCATAAGCAAGCGCCCTTTCAGTCAAAATCAAACCTGCCACCGACCATCCTAATTAAATCAAACATATAAATGGAGAAAGTCGAATGACAAAGCAAACTATAAAAAGGATAGGAGCCAGTCTCATAAAGTGGGAAAATGCCCAAATGTGTGCTTTCACGACTCCAAGTTACAGCTACTTATTAAACTAGTGCAGTCATTCATACCGCTTATTCAACTAACTTAAATTGCAACCAAATTGAAAAGGCATATGATTCCATAAATAAGAGACGGCTTTTGCATGATTAATTTGGTTATAGCAGATGACACAAGCAAGAACAGAATCACAAATCTCCTCTTGGCAACCTTGAGAAGAAAATTTTACGAAGCTAAGCTTTCTCAGCTTCTTATGAACTTTTTCCTCCATTTCCAGACAAAAACAGAACATCTTAGTAAATGTCGACTAAAAATTCGAGGCTAGGTCACAAATCCTCGGCAGGGATCCGGGAATCTTTCTAACCCCAAAAATCACGAATTCGGTAATTCACACATAGAGTATCATTTACTCTACGAAACCCTCACGATTATGAAAATGCCACTAAAAATTTCGAAGAAGAAACCAACCTGTTCAAAGATCAGGCAGATCGATCACACAAAACCAACTCAAACACACAACTCCCCGTCCACAATGTTCCCTTCAAAAAGGATGCAGGAGCTCGTTGGGAAAGCAAAAACTTCTGGATCAGAGGAAGAACATGGATCAAGTCTGAGAAACACGGCCAGACATGAAATAGTCAAAGAAGTATCACCAATTCGGCTACATCAAAACTCCAGATCCCGTGCTCGTCGTCGCAGAAACCTCAACCATCGCCATCTGAAAGTGAAAAATTGAAGCAGAGAAGAGGAGGAGGGAGCGGGTGAGTTTCGACCAGCTAAGCAAACGACTGCTTGGCCACCACCAGAGGTCGAGAACTTCAATCACAAGACATGGCTTAGCCTTCCCCAGCTTAAACGGATCCAGCCAATTTCTAGTTCAATTTTTTTTTTTTTTTTCCCTATCCTTAATATTAATTTTCTATTTGTATCATTTTATACCTTTCAATATCAATAAACTTTCTTTTCTTTTTTCTTTTTTTTTTTTTTACTTTTTTTTTTTTACTTTTTTTTTTTTTGCATTTTTTATGATGGCTTTAAAATCCAAATTAATGATTTTTTAGGTGTTTTTTTTTAAGTTTTAAAATTATACTATAAATTAACATTTTCCACTTTTAATACTATTTTTTTAATAAAAAAAATGGTACGAAAAAATATCTTCTATTATTATTTTTAAATATTTTTATTGTTTTATTTTTCTTTCATAATGTAAATCTCTCTTGATTCTTACATTCTTAAAATGTTTATTTTAGTCTCTAAATTTTTAAATTTAAATAAAATAACAATTTTGGTTCTTGTCATTATTTTATAATAGATAGATAACTTGAATTTGAATATGTTTTAGAGATGTATTTAAGCCTTGTTGTGTTGGAGGTTAAAAATACTCTTAGTAGAGAAGCACCATGTGTCGAGCTCGAACCTCAGAGGCTAAGGCGCTCGACAAGCTATCCCGGTCTAACTAGGGGCCGACCTTATAGATCAGCCCAAGCGTGCGCCCCACGCCAAATAGTCTAGCGAAATACGCAGGATGTGGCCATACACAGAAAAAGTGACATGGCACTTCTCCACTTCCCGCTTGAACTAGAACTGAGATTTATCTGCCTTACTCCACACACCAACGGGATATAAATACACCAACGACGTCCATTTGAAAGTAAGCATACATTTCCTACCCAAATTCTCCATTACCAAACTGAGTGCCCACCGTACCACACTGGAACAAGATCCTTTTGCAGATCATCCTTTCTATTTCAGCTTACCTCGACAGAGAAATCCCGAGAAGGGAAATTTCGTGCAACAATAAGTTAGTTAAGATGGATTTTAAAAAAAAAACAGACATTTTATTTATACTAGAGGATATATTTAACTATTTTATTCAAAATAAAAATATATCCTCTTTTTAATTAATGAAAAGCCAGATAGGAATAAGAAGGTAGGAGATGATGAGAAAATAAACTGTAAACACTCTCAATAACCTCACCGTACAATCTGCTGCTAGTGTTATTGGTTACCAAAACCAATACAAAAAAACACTATTTTTGGGTCTATTCTCTCTAAAAAGTCCACAATTAATAACCCTAATAAACAATGCATATATGTAGGAAAAATAATGACCAGGGCAAACTTCTGAAAAAAAATCTAGATTGCGCCACGCTAGGAACAGCGTTTCGGTGCTACATTATCAGGTAGAATAGGGCCATAGCGCTCTAAACTTTTTTCTTCCCCTCTTCAAAATGCCTCAAGCAGCGTTGTGGTGTTTCTGTCAAGCATCGGGGCGTTGTCCCCTCGGGACTCCTAGCTCTGTAACATCTAATCTCTTCCCTCAATTCATTTTCTTCACTTCTTATATAGAAAATCTTCCCGAATGAAGCTAGGTTGATGATTTGTGCTCCACAACCCAACATGAGATATATGACTTTATTCTGATCTCTTCTCGCATGCATGTACAGGATAAAAGTTACATTTTGAAATTTTTTTCCATGTCTAAATGTTTGTGTTCTAATTTAATTTTATTATGTTACTCAATTAGTGTGCAGCTAAATATTTTTCTTCTCGACAAAGAACTCAACTTGGAGAGTGACTCTAGACATTTTACTACTCCCTTTTGTTATGGCTCCTAACAAGCTTCCATTGCATCTTTAAGGTCTACTCCAAGTCTCCAATGTACTTTGACCCATATAACTATAGACGTACTCTAAAATTATTAATTTTAAAAGTTTAAAGTTTAAAATAAAAACTGCATTAACTAAAATAGAATAAACTTAAAAATTGATAAACCAAAATGAAATTTTAACCATATTTAGTTATTCTCTAAGTTAAATTTAAAAAATACAATATATTTGAATCAATTTACATTTTTTAAAAAGAAGAAATAATTATATTATATATGACTAAAAAATTTAAAATAAATTACATTAAAATAACATAATAATAACCTTTTTAATTTTTTGTATAATAACAACTATTAAAAAAAAAGTATATAGCCAGGGAAATTTTTAAAATAAATACACAATCTCTCATTTTAAAAAAGATTTTTTTTAATAGAAATTTAAAACAGATAAAAAAAAAATTAGGAGAAGCGAATCTACTGCCTCATGGCTCAATCTATTAATTTTTTTAAAAAAAATAAAAACACTATCTCTCATTGATAAAAAAAATAAAAATAAAAATAAACGAAAATTGTTATATATTAATCGGAAATTAGGATGAGCGAATCTACTGCCTCATGGCTTTGAGAACTTTAATGGCACGTGTGACTGTGCGGGTCAAACATCAGTACGTAATTTAGGTTTTTAACGTTTTTTTTTTCCCTCTTTATCTTTTTATCCTTTCCGTCCTTAGCTGGCATCCATTCTTTCTACATCAGGGGAGATTCGAACGTCAAATCACAACCGTTGGATTATTGTCCGAATCAGAGATAACACAGCCGTTTGATGACTCAAAATACAATAAATTAAGGAGAAAATGCAAAAATTATCTAAACGCATGGGTCAAACCCAAATGACTTAACAGGATAGATAATCAATTTGGTGAAAAATCATCAATAAATTATAGGATTTATTTTACCACTTACCTTTAAAGATTTAAAATGATTCAAAATCAGTTAAATTTTCTTATTAATTACAAATAATGAAAATGTTGATTGGGAATAAATACATCTCTCTAAACTTTCAAAAAAAGATAAGGAGGATAGAAAGGGGCAACAAGAATGGAGGAGAGAGAACTAATTAAGAAAAAAAAAACCCCATCTCAACTACCATAACTAAAGCTAATAAAAAAAAAGTTAAATTATGTATAAATTTAATCTTTAAACTTCATGGGTTTGTTTAATAGGTCTATAAAATTTTAAATTTTGTATTTAATAAGTTCTTAAACTTTAAAAGTATCTAAAAAATTCCTAGAATTTCAATTTTATGTTTAATAAGTCTTTGACATGTTCGACATTTTTAAAATTAATAGATTTGTTAGACATAGAACTAAATTTTGTATTTGATAGGACCCTAAACTTTCAATTTCGTATCTAATAAGTTCGTGAATTTTAAAATTGTCAATTAGGTTCGTGATTATTAGATGTAAATTGAAAATTCAAAAATCTACTAGACACAAGAATGAAACTTTAGAAACTTACTAGACATCTTTAAGATTTAGTGACCTATTAGACATAACATATAAATTTCAATGGTATATTTCACATTTTAAAGTTCAAGGACCTATTTGACACAAACTTGAAAATTTAAGGACTAATCTTATAATCAAACCAAAAAAGTAATATTAAAAAAAATCAAATATAGCTATTTGGTAAAATTCAAGAATTATATAGTAACTTTTGAAAATCCTAAACAGAGACCCATGGAGAAAAAGTATGATTATTTCTCTTTTTTTCAGTAAAAAGGATGGTGTTTATCATTATTATTTTTTTAGGTAGGCTTATAATGAATGGTCAAAAGCAAAGTTCCAGTGGCTCTACCAAGAAGCTTAAGAAAACAAGTGAGTCCCTCTGTAAGCAATGTAGCCATGAATCCAGGGCAAAAGGGAAAAAAGAAGCTTTAAAGTAAATGCTTTTCCCTAACTAATTTCCTCTTTTCAACCCTTAACTTTCAGTCCAAACATTAAACAGTGGACCCTCCCTTAGAATCCCTATGATTAATCAACCTTTTACACAGGAGATGATTATTTATTTTTGAAGTAATGAGATATTAATGTTTTTTTTTTTAATGTAGTACTTTAACTAGAGTAAATTGCACAACTTTTTTTTTTTTCTCTGAGTTTAACAACACATAAGAATGGAGGGATTCGAATTGATGAACTATTGATTAAGAAGATATATCTTTAACCAGTTAAACTATGTTCGATTTGACAATTGATCAACTTTTATAACATATGATTTGAATTATATTATAATATCAATGACAATGTGCTTAGTGATTGTCCCATTTCACCCACTTCCATACTAATTTCTTTGGTCCTTATTTCTCCAAAAACAAAAAACATGATCTCTCTCAGTTTGTTCTCTATTTTACCTAAAATAGAAGAGAGAAAAATAACAGAAAGACATGACTAGTCTTTTAACTTGAAAAATAGTTTTAATAAAATAAAATACTAAAGATGTTGTCGTTTTCAATTTTTCTTGATGTTATTCAAACAATTTATGAACAAAAAATAACACCAATTCCACTAGCATCTCAAAAACATAGACAAGGGAAACAAACAAGAAATAATATATATTTTCTTCAATCCCAGAAAACGGAATAATGAACAGTATTATCAAAGGTAGTTACTTTTCACAAACGAAAAATGACAAACAAACAAACATAAAATATCATAAAATAGATCCTAAATGAAGGTTCTCTAAGAGCTTCAGTTGGTAGAATTCTAGAGGTCATTTGGCCTTATGTACTTCTCAAACTCAAATCCTTTGAGTAACACAGTCACTTTGTAATATATGAATAGAATATAAGTTCAAGTGAACACTAAGTCTCTAACATTTCTCTTTGGTTTGGAAATCTCAGCCTCCAAGTCAGTCAAAGGCAAGGCAAGTCTCCATCAGTATTTTGCTTGCAAGCTTTGGCTATGAAGCCCCTTGCACAATTCCTACCAACTTCTACTGAGAGACCTTCAAATCAGAGCAGCTTTCTAAATGGTATAAATACTTAATGTCGTTCACATTCCATATCATTGATCATTCGTACTTGCATTACCTCGACAAAAAACCGTTGCCAAAAGACAATGGGCAGCTTGGTTCGCTTCGTTCATCATCTGACCTTCCTCTTCATTGCTTGTTGTTTTGGATTAATCTCATTTTCTGCAGAAGCTGCCATTCAAAGATATCAGTTTGATGTGAGTTATTCCATTCATACAGTAGCTGTAACATTTATGCACAAAAAGGTCTTGCTTTGCATCTGGATTCAGTTCTAAGATTTAACTGACCTTTCTTCTGAGAATTTGTTTCTCAGGTTCAAGTGCAGAATAAAAGTAGATTATGCAATGCAAAACCAATTGTCACTGTAAACGGGAAGTTTCCGGGTCCAACCATATATGTACAAGAAGGAGACCGAGTTCTTGTCAATGTTACGAACCATGCACAATATAACATGTCGATTCACTGGTAAGAATGAGAAAGGACCTTACATAACACGAGTGAACATTGACAAATTTTTTCATTACTCGGGCTTTTGGGCTTCTTATCTCAGTCTCCTGCTTACTCTACAGGCATGGATTGAAGCAATATCGAAATGGCTGGGCAGATGGACCAGCCTACATTACACAATGCCCTATTCAAAGGGGGAATAGCTATACCTATGATTTTAATGTCACAGGACAACGAGGCACACTATGGTGGCATGCACACATTCTTTGGCTAAGGGCTACAGTTTATGGTGCAATTGTCATCTTGCCCAAGCAAGGAACTCCATATCCATTCCCACAGCCAAACAGAGAATTCGAAATTCTTCTGGGTTAGTCAAGAAAATTTACTTGAAATTATAGCTTTTGGATTGTGACAAGAAAATGAAAATAATGATGTAATTGATACCTCGGCGCAGGAGAATGGTGGAATAAGGATGTTGAGGCAGTTGTCAACGAAGGATCCAGCATGGGTGTGCCACCAAATATGTCTGATGCTCACACAATCAATGGAAAGCCAGGGCCGCTCTTCCCTTGTTCGGAAAAACGTAAGCGATGTTACTTGGAGAGAGCTTTTGAGTCTCCGACACAGTTTCAGTGAAGAGAGCACTAATAATGATTTTGTTTGCCTTTGTGATCCATTTTCAGATACTTTTGCCATGGAGGTTGAAGCAGGAAAGTCGTATCTCCTGAGAATAATCAATGCTGCCCTCAATGATGAGCTTTTCTTTGCCATTGCTGGTCACAACATGACGGTCGTGGAGGTTGATGCAGTTTACACAAAACCATTCACTACACAAGCTATACTGATTGCTCCTGGACAGACCACAAATGTCTTGGTGCAAGCCAACCAAGCGCCCAATAGATACTTCATGGCTTCCAGGTCATTCATGGACGTTCCAATTCCCGTGGACAACAAAACAGCCACAGGTATTTTCCAATACAAAGGCATCCCTAACACAATCCTCCCGATCCTTCCCCAGTTACCAGCCTCAAATGACACTTCATTTGCTTTGAGCTACAACAAGAAGCTCAAAAGCTTAAACTCACCTCAATATCCTGCTAACGTTCCACCCAAAGTTGATCGAAAGCTTTTCTACACGATCGGTTTGGGTCAAAACGCTTGCCCCACTTGTCTAAATGGAACCCAATTTGTTGCGTCATTAAACAACATCACTTTTGTGATGCCCCAAATTGGTCTTCTTCAAGCTCATTACTTCAATCTCAGTGGAGTATTTAGAACTGATTTCCCAGACAGACCTCCAACTCCATTCAACTATACTGGAGCACCACTGACTGCTAATCTGAGAACTGCAGTGGGCACAAGGCTTAGCAAGATTGCATTCAATTCAACAGTCGAGCTGGTACTTCAGGACACCAATCTTCTAACTGTTGAGTCCCATCCATTCCACCTCCATGGCTACAACTTTTTTGTCGTTGGAACGGGCATTGGAAACTTCAATCCTGTCAAAGATCCAGCTAAATACAACTTGGTTGATCCGATCGAGAGAAACACAGTTGGAGTTCCCACTGGAGGATGGACTGCCATCCGATTTAGAGCTAATAATCCAGGTGCATATACTCAAAAACATGAACAAAGTTGAAAATATGACGTACAGTTAAATATATTTACCTCATTTCTCATGTTGGCAATGAACGTGCAGGAGTCTGGTTCATGCATTGTCATCTTGAGGTCCATACAGGTTGGGGTCTGAAAACAGCCTTTGTGGTTGACGATGGAACTGGAAAAGATCAAACTGTTCTTCCGCCCCCAAAGGATCTTCCACCATGCTAGCCTTTCTATCTGTCAAAACAGAAACAGAAAGAGAAGAAAAAGGTGTGTGGAAACCGTGGTGTACTTTTGATTCCTGCTCAAGTTACAGGAAATTTCTTTGCGACTTCAAATTTATAATAAAATGCCAAGAGTATTGTATATTGTTATCATTCTTTGTCAAGTTTATTCATTCATAAATCCAAATGAATGATGTGTTTGAGAAACAGAAAAGACATCAAATTGCAAGAAGCTTAGTCAAACAAAAGCTTACTTTCAAAGAAATGTTACATATCCAAGCTTTCTAACTAGCAAATATTAATTTGACAACAAAGATATAATCAGGGTAAACTAGAGTCTAACTCAATAAACACAAAAAGGCCAACAAATTTTTAGGTACCAATAAAATGCTTCTTTTTGTACTAGTGGATGCATGGAGAATTCATGGTAAATACATTCGAAGAACCGAACCATAGTGTAACGTCTCAGACACTGCATTGGAACCATATCACTCACCAACCAAGACTAGATTATGATCAAAGCCTGACACAGCTTGCACAACATTGCAGTTCTCAAGACTATCAAGCAAAACTGGCTCAGATTCATCACTGGAACTTCCTAACCCAAGTCTACCATCCTTTCCACATCCCCAAACCCATACTTCTCCCCTAGAGCCGAGAGCAATGGAATGTGCACGACCTCCTGACACCGATACAAGTATTTCCCCAGCTAATCCTTCGATCACCAATGGGATGCTGTTTGGCCCTTCTCTTCCAAGCTGAGACGGCTGATTCCATCCCCATGAGATGACACTCGTTGCCTCTCTTATTTCTTTGTTTGATGTATCTTGGCATAATGCCAGAGAATGACCAAGCCCTGCAGCTACAGATTTGACATGGAAACTTGTATCAACTGGTAACAATCCCAAATCTTGTCTAACCCTTCCCAGTTGCCCATATATGTTGCTGCCACAGCTTAAGAGGGTACCATCACCTGAGAATTTGATACTGGCATCAAACAAAGTTAACAAACATATATAGATGTTTGGATAGTAATAAGAACATAATTAGCTCTGCTTTTACTTACGACAGAGAACCAAGGAATGATCAAGTCCACATGCAATGTCTACCACTTCAACACCAGTAAGGTCTTCCACCAAACAAGGTTCCCATATTATTGGCATATTTTTCTCAACCTCCATCGATTCCAAAACTATCCTTTCAGCAAGTTCAATGTTTGGGACTTCTTCGTTGTTTGTAGAGGTATATGAAATTGAATCCAAAGGAGACATCTTCAGAGTTCTTCCAATATTTCCCAACCTACCATCAGCATAATAGCCCCACCCAAACAATTTTCCATCCTCACTCATTGCAACTGCATGTCCCCAACCAAAAGAGACCTACCAAAAATATGAAGTTCTTCTATATCAAAAGGTTTAAAACAGTAGAACAAGAGTTTATGCAATTATTTTATCCTGCTATATTTTTTGAATATGAATGAGAATACCAGCCAGCCAACCTTAACTATCTTTTCACCTTCCAGTGCTAGAACTCTGGAAGGTATAACAGCCTCCATAACGTCTTTCCCAAGACCAAGCTGCCCACGCTTAGACATTCCCCAAATCCACAAACTACCATCATCCCCAAGAGCAGCAGAGACAACACCTGATGCAGATGCCAAACGAACATTTACTAGGTCCAGGCCTATCACTCTCTTTGGTACATTCCAAGAATCTCTGTCGAAAATTATGCAAGGAAATCATCAACACAACTTTAAATTCTAAAATGGCTATAACGAAAATTTAACATAAATAATGAGAAATGATGTTACGTCAGCAGCATAACAGAAACTTTGTCAAAATTAAGTTTTGATGTACAAGTCAGAATTAGCTTATGTTTCCCTGATGCTCGAGTCCACAATGTATACGCAGTAACGATCAGTCGAGAATGAAGTAACCTACAACAAGTATAACCTAAGAATTACAAAGCTCCGTATTCTATAACCCTAAGATGCATTTCTTGGGCTTCCTATTCCAAGTTCAGATATAACTAATCGAACAATAAGAGAAAGCTTAAACTAGCGATTGCATTTCTCAACAACTATAAGAAAACCCATAAGGATTCTGTAAGCATTCAAATTGTATTAGTGAGAGAGATGTAAAACTACCTGGGGGAAGCAAAGCCCCGGCCAAGCTGCGCTTCATGATCTCTGCCCCAAGCCCAGAGACGGCCTTGCGAATCGACAGCGAGAGAGTGATAGTGCCCTGCAGCTACACTGGTAACATCGGGCGGAAGCTCCGGCACGGCGGTGGGCTCGTAAGCAGCTCCACCGATGCCAGTGAATGAAGTGGGCAAGCCGATTGCGCCATGGCTACCATCCCCAAAGCTCATAACAGCCCTGCTGCATATGCATCTTGTTCCAATGGGGATGATTGACACAGCCCTTCTCTGTGCCCTCGCCAGAATTCCAATTCCCCAAATCATCTTTTCCCATAATGGATTCTCAACTTTGTTTATTCGCCAGAATTCCATCCTGCGGATCGACACCGAGAGCCTGTAAACTCAACATTGCCAAATGATTGAGTAATGAGTTGTATTATGTGCGTCTCAGTCGAAGTGTCTAACCCTTGCGAATCGAAG
>JAOANK020000069.1:267727-294816 GCA_026257165.2 Telfairia occidentalis | reverse complement strand
TACAAAGGCCAAAGAATCTCTATGGATGAACATCAACAGAGCGTTTATTTGGGTCATTTGGCTTGAGCGCAATGCTCGCACTTTCCAAGACAAGGAAAGAAGCTTGAAGAACATTTTGGAATTAACTCTCTACTATGCCTTATATTGGTGTAAACACAATGCTCCTTTCAACAACTATAGCCTCTCCTCTCTTATGACGAATTTGAAATCATTTTTGTAATTCTTGGATACTTTTGTCTTTCTGGATGCTTTTGTAATTTCATTCATATCAATGAAATTGTTTCTTATCAAAAAAAAAAATAGCATAGCAATCTTCCCATGACTTGCTTCTTCCTTCGAAAATCCGATGATTCCTCTCCATCCAAAGTTCATAAATCATAGCTTTAACGAAGTTGAACCATAAAGACAGCAGACGAGATGGAAGAGAAATGCCCCACAATAGCTGCTGAACGTTAAATTTGGAGACATTATGGAATACCCAGCATTGATTAAACTCCTTGAAGAAAGAAAACCAACACGCTTGAGCAAAAGCACAATGAAACAACACATGGTCTTGAGATTCAACCGCTGCATAACAAAGAGAACACATCGATGGATGAAGCAAAGAGTGAGGCAACTTCCGCTGAAGATTATCTGCTGTATTAAGGAAGCCGGAAAGAACAATCCATGCAAAAACATTGACTTTCTTTGGACTCTTAGTTTTCCATAGAGCAGCAAACCAATCCTTGGGCATAGAAGAAGGAACCTGAAGGCTTTTACACATTGATTTAACCGAGAAACTCCCTGAACCATCAAGATTCCAATGAATAGAGTCTTCCTCACTCTTCAAAACAATTAAATGCAAAAGTGACCAAAGAGAAGTCAGCTCTGAAAACTCCTCCTTTAGATTGCAACGGGTGATTATATTCCAAGATGCTAAACGTTGATCCCAAACTTCCCAGATTGACACAGAGGGCGAAGAAACTACTTTGAATAAGTTTGAAAATTGAGATGCCAAAGACGAAGAATTCAGCCAAATGTCTTGCCAAAAACAAATGCATTTCCCATTTCCCAAAGAGAACTTCAAATGGGACTTTGTTGGTTCCCAGATTTTAGAAATAGCAAACCATGGGCATTTGGAACTCACCAAAGACTTGCTTTCCGCATGCCAATTATGAACATCAGCCCCGTATAAACTTTTTATCACTTTTCTCCATAAAGCATCAACTTCTAAAGAGAACCTCCAACCCCATTTGGCAAGCAAAGAATGATTTCTCAACATAAGGCCCCAATACCAAGGCCACCAGCTTCCAAGGATAAGGAAGTTACCTTCCAATTTACCAAATGATTAAGATGGCCCTCCAATTTATTTCCCCAAAAGAAATTTCTAATGATTCTCTCCATTTGAGCACAAACCTGTGAAGGCATCAAAAACAAAGACATATAATATGTAGGAAGGTTAGAGAGGACTGATGAACATAAAGTCATTCTTCCACCTCGAGAGAGATTGAAACGCTTCCACCTTGATAATTTTTTCTGCATTTTATCCAAAATAGGAGACCAGAAAGACACCGAACGTGGTCTGCCACCCAAAGGCATGCCAAGGTACGAGAAATTATTAACGGTAAGCAAAATACCAGATTGAAGGGAACTGTAGGTCATCATTTGTTTCCCCTTTATACTTTCCACTAACATTAAGTTAGCCTAAACAGATGAGAGGATTGATGTAGCTCTCTAAAGTGTGAGCAAGTCTTTGATGATACATGTGCTAATGTAGGTCATCTCAGTGTTATGTCTTCTTGCTGGCCACTTTCTTTGGTGATTAACGATTTGGCATGAGACTTCACCACGCAGGACAGAATGCTTTTCTTTCAATGTTATAGCTTGTAGTTCCTTAGAATTTCTGTAGCTAAAACTTGTGTTTCTGATTTAGTATGGAGGAGATTGACTCGGCTTGTCAAGATGCTGTGAATGGCATACCGTCTAGAAGACCTATTATTGAGATGACAATCCCCTCTATACTAGACAAGACAATTTCTCCTCCAGGTTACAACATTTTACGTTCATTGTGACATATATATATATTTGTATATTCCATTCTTCCAAATATCGTTGGTGTATGCTCATTCTTCTGGGTTTTATGTTGGTGTGACGACATAGTGGAGAAGAAAAAATTGAATTTATCTACTGTGCCTTTTAATACTTCTTAGAAAAAATTAAACCAACAATATTATTGCAATTAGACCTTATTGTTATTACTCTGATCGAAAAATGCATAAACTATTCTTACAATTAAACCTTAAAACTATAGAGATTGTTATAATTAAACTCAAAATTTAAAATTTAAAAAACTTTTAAAACTTTTACTATGAGAATATTATTTAAAATTTGTTATAATTAAAATATTAATTATGAAATAATAAAAACACATAATAACAATAAGTTCGGGATTGGAAGGAGGATGTGGAATTTATAATAAAAATGCATAATAAACCAGCATTAAATGCTAAAAATTTGATTTGGGAGATTTGATTGTAATTTGCGTTCACAAGGAACGTACAGTTTGGGGACAGTATAACAAGCTTCGTAAAGCAAGATAACTTCAGGCAACGTATTTTAAAGGCTTGGGGCCCAGGCTTTACACATGGTGGAAGTTTTTACTGGTGCCAAGATTTTCCAAATGCAATGATGCTCATCTACATCTATTGGATGTTTTTTCTCCGAGCAACATAAAACTTGATTGTTGATGTACAGTTAGTGATGGTTACTGTATTATGGGATGTTCACTGTTGGGTTGTTGTAGGTCAAATTTAACATGTATAGTGAGTTTGAGATGAATTTTAAAAAAGTGCTTTTAAGTGTATCTTTTTCTAAGTACTTTTAGAAGAAGCATTAATTAGGTGCTTCTCTCGAGAGCACTTTAAGTGCCTTTTTAGTGTTTTTAAATACTGAGTTATTTAACGAAAACACTGAAAATTCTAGAAAATGTTTTTAATGATTAAAATCACGTTTTCAACCTTCGAAAATCTATCTCAAACTCAGTATTGAAAATCAAGAGGATGGCCTCACACCCAACCTCCTCCATCCTCACACCCACCATTGACGCCACTGACCAACATGCCTGAAACACTGTTCCATCACCCACGCAATAGATATGACCGCGCAACCACCCCCTTCCCCTCATCCTTCACTTTAGACAAGCGTTTCTCCATATCTTTCGGCAACAAATCACATTTTGTCCTGACAGAGGCCACAAAGGAGCGATCTTCTCCCTCTCTTTGCACAATCTTTACAAGCTTGGTTAGCTACCACCTTTGTCTCACTCATTGACAACCCTTTGACCCAAAAGTTATTTAAGGAGATCAGAACAGATGAATACACCCTATGGGTTGAGAAGCTCACAAACAAAAAAGGCCATTACGTGGAGATAGTAAGGCTTGGGACCAATGGAGGTCTTAATAAAATCATCCTCCCTATCAGACAAGACAAAAAGGGATTGAGACAATTTAAAGACCTCATTTACTCCACCCCAACCACAACAGCATTAATGAAAGACCAAACCTTCAAGGACATCTTGGTATCGAAACCATATGTGGCATCATCCTCCCCCTCACCTTTAATTGTTACCAACAACCCAACTTTGAATGAAGACCTTGGTTCCCTCTACTTGAATTCTTCGGTTATAGTCTTTAGAGAGCACTTTCAGGATGATTGGTACGAGATTGTTAAGGCTGTTAAGGCATCGCATGTGGCATTATCCTCCCCCTCACCATTAATTGTTACCAACAACCCAACTTTGAATGAAGACCTTGCTTCCCTTTACCTGGATTCTTCGGTTATAGTCTTTAAAGAGCACTTTCACGATGATTGGTACAAGATTGTTAAGGCTATTAGAGAAGAAATCACTGTCTTCGCATCTATCAATCTCATAGAAGCAGACAAAGCTCTTTTATCACTATAGAACACTGAACAAGCAAAAATCATTGGCCGCTTTGAGGAAAGATACAAAGTTGGTAACTACAGGCTTACCTTTAGACCTTGGAGTCTAGAAGCATACTCCTCCTTGAAGTCTTCTTCTTATGGAGGTTGGATAAAAATCAGAAACTTACCTATGAATCACTGGAACTTAAAAACCTTCAAATACATTGGAGACCTAGTGGGGGATACTTAGAGACCGCAAAAAAAACCCTTACTAGAATGGGTATGATGGAGGTGTGTGTTAAAGTAAAAGAAAATTACGTGGGTTTTATCCCGTCATCCTTATCTCTCTCATCTTCATCAGTCGCACCCATCACTATCTCCATCGATCCATTCTTTGCTGAAGATAATCACATTGGCTATATGACAAATGTTCATGGGCGCATTCCTCAGTACGCTAAGACTATAAAAAGTCCACATTCTGCCCCACAAAAACTGCCATAAAACTCATTAGGAAACATGGCCGAAGAGTCGGAGAAGGATAACACGCACTGACAAACCTCTTTGCAAAAAAAAAGAGTCACGCACTCTGCACTGATTCATTGAATGACAAGTCAGCATCGTACCATCGAGCTGGTGCAGCTCTGAAAGCTCCCATCACCTCACAAGGTATTTTGCCTCTGCCTAACCTTCTTTCCCCTTTTTCATTACCCTCAATTTCTCAACCTCCTCCCCTTCTCCTTTACCTCCAACCACCATTTCTAAACAAAAATCTCCTCTGACACACGCCAATCTGGACCCACCCAACCTTTCAAATCCTTCCATTATTCCTTCTCCATCCAACACTTGCCTTTTACTCGTTGACCCATCCTCCCTCCTTCTCTCCTCTCCCAATAAACCTATTCTGATCAATAATATCAAAACCAACTTGGTCACTGGTACAAAAACTCTACCTGTTCTGGCTTTCTCCCCTCTGTTCTGAGGACTACATTTTCAGCCCACCTTCTCACTCACCCTATTCAACATCTAACTTGCCCACACACAACCTTTCTGATTCGTCTCTGCATCTAGATTCTCTATTCAGTGACGAACCTTTTCCCCAACCTTTAGCTCGCTCTTTTCCCATCCACCAACCACCTACCGACCCTTTTACCTCACCTTTCCCCCATCCTCCCTATCCATTCTACCTTGCCTATCCCCTGCCTCAACCCTCTAGTTTCCAAACTTATTTTCCCGACTTTCTTAACACCACACCCTTCCCACCTTTTGTCTATATGTTCTCTCCCTAGCTCAAGCAAAATGGGCTCTGTATCACAGCCTTACCTTCCAAAAACAAAAAGTTTGCAGTGGCCAAAAGTCAACAAAAGGTTTTCGTGAACTACAAAATCTCCAATCATCCATAAACTATGATTACCCTGATCTAAATAGGGTGGGGTCGGCAACAACTCAATAATTTTTATCTCATGGAACGTTCGTGGCCTAGGATCCTGGAAGAAGCATGCTCTGGTCAACGATCTTCTTCAGAAACACGATCCCTCGGTTGCATTCTATAGGAAACAAAGCTCTCATCAATCAATAAAGCTATCGTCAAATCTCTTTGGAGTTTTAGGAACATGGGCTAGCCTGCTCTTGATGCACAAGGCTCTTCGGGTGGCATTCTCATTCTCTAGAAAGACCCATCTTTCAAAATCCTTGAGGTGGTGGAAGGTGTGTACTCTCTCTCTTTACACTTTTTGTTGTCGGATGGTTTTTGCTTTTGGGTCACAGGGTTCTATGGCTCTAACATTGCTGCCCACCGATTGATTTTTTGGCAAGAATTATCGGACCCCTCATACCTTTGCAATCATCATTGGATACTTGCTAGTGATTTTAATGTTTCCCGTTGGACTCATGAAAAATCTTGCAATAAGCCAATCACCAAGAGCATGAAGAAGTTCAATCGATTCATCATCAACACCAACCTCTCGGATGTCCCTCTTTCAAATGGTAGATTTACATGGTCCAGCTTTCGAGACACAGCCATCCACACTCTCATAGACAGATTCCTCATCATAGAGGAATGTATTGATAAATTCTCGGGAGCACACGCCAAAAGGCTTGATCGCATTACATCGGACCACTATCCAATCTCACTCACTTTGGGAAAGGAAAATTGGGGCCCTACACCCTTCATATTTGCAACCATTGGCTACAACACCCCAAATTTCTTCCTTTAGTCGAAGATTGGTGGAAAAACAAAAATATAGAAGGATGGCCTGGTCATGGTTTGACTATGAAGTTGAAATCACTGAAATCTTATATAAAAACATGGAGCTTCGATACTTTTGGTCAATTCAACAATAGAATTTCTTCTATCACCACAGAGATCACAAGCATTGACCTGATGGAGGGACAAAATATGCTCTCTCCAACTTTGAAACAGAAGAGATCAGAATTAAGAGACTCTCTCCTATCATTGGTGGCTTTAAACGAATCCCTGTGGAGACAAAGATGCAAAGCAAAATGGTTGATAAGTGCCGATGAAAACACTTCCTTCTTTCATAGATATGTGACTGCCAACAGAAGGACAAATACTATTACAGAGGTGCTTTCCAGAACAGGGAAAAGTCTCCCTTTAGATGAAAGCATTGAGAAAGAATTTGTTGATGTCTATCAAACCCTCTTTACTATTGATGGCAACCGAACACTTCCCACCATCCCTAATTGGGATCCAATCACTCAAGAACAAAGTTCCTCCTCGAAAGCCCACTTTTCCGAAGAAGAGATTTACAATGCCGTTTGCAGCCTTGGCACTAATAAGTCTCCAGGACCGGATGGTTCCACCGCTGAATTCTTCTAAAAATGATGGAACATCCTTAAGGATGATATCAAGAGGGTGTTCATCGATTTTTTTGAGAAGGCTATTGTCAATGCTAGCGTCAATGAGACTTATATTTGCCTCATCCCGAAAAAGATGGATGCCAAATCCGTGGGTGATTTCAGGCCTATTAGTTTAACCACATGCCTCTACAAGATTATTGCAAGGGTCCTCTCCATTCGCCTTAAGAAGATTCTTCCATATACAATCACAGAACAACAATCGACCTTTGTCGCCAATAGACAAATCCTTGATGCATCTTTAATTGCTAATGAGATCATAGAGGACCGGTTCAAAAGCAAGAAACAAGGTATTGTCATCCAACTAGATATTGAAAAAGCCTTTGACAAGGTTGATTAGGATTTTTGAGACAATATCCTTAGCGTGAAAGGTTTTGGCAATAAGTGGCGTCGATGGATTAGGGTTTGTATTTCATCCACCAATTTTTCAATCATCATAAATGGGAAGCCGAGAGGGAAAATTAGAGCTACAAGAGGCCTTCGTCAAGGAGATCCTTTATCTCCCTTTCTATTTATTCTTGTGGTGGATTGTCTTAGCCGTATGTTGACTCACTCATCTAATGAAGGAAGCATCAAGGGTTTGATATTGGATCTTTCAATATCAATCACCTTCAATTTCCAAACGACACCATGCTTTTCTCTTCCCAAGAGATGTCTCATGTCTCCAATCTATTTGGCATCATCAAGGAGTATGAGGTATTATCGGGCCTAAATGTCAACATACAAAAATCTGAAATCATAAGCATCAACAATGAGAGACAAACTCTGGACAGTATAGCTACTGTTTTTGGTTGCAAACTTGGATTTTAGCCAAACTTCTACCTGGGTCTCCCCCTACACTGCAAACCAAACTCCTCATTCTGGGCGCCTGTCTATGAAAAAATTGAGAGACGTCTTTATTCATGCGGATCCGCTGATTTATCCAAGGGGGGGCGTAGCACCTTGATAAAGGCCACCTTCACAAATCTCCCCATTTACTATCTATTCATGTTCCGTATACCACAAAAGGTGGCGGCATCCGTCGAGAAGTTATGTCGGGATTACCTTTGGCGTGGCACCAATGGTTCCAAAGCATCACATCTCATAAGATGGGAAAAGCTTAAAGTCCCTATTGATGAAGGGGGATTGGGCATTGATGACCTAAGGCTTAAAAATAGCTCCCTCCTTGCAAAATGGTCTTGGTGATTCAACGAAGAAAAAAAGGCCCTATGGCGCAAAACAATTATTGCTATTTACGGATCCTCACATATGGGACACTCCTCGGGCACTAGATATTTGAAATCATCCTGAGGCCCTTGGAATTTCATTGCAAAACACAAACATCTCATCACCAAAAACATTACTCACAAAATTGGCAATGGATCAACCACCCTTTTTTGGAATGACCGATGGATCATAACCAGCCGCTTCAAGCATCTTTCCCTACTATTTATAGCCTTGCCATCAAGAAAGATGCATCAGTTCATGAACATTGGGATCAAGCTACTTGTTCATGGAACCTCCCATTGAGAAGAAATCTCACGGATAGTGAATGTGATGAACTGGCAAGCCTTATGAAATCAGCAAGCTGAAGACTCATGGATATGGAATTTGGACAACAGTGGTTCCTATACAACATGATCCTTGTTGCAATCTTTAACACCAAAGACAAACCGTGAAGGAAAAGAAAACTGGAGATTTATTTGGAAAGGTAACTTCCCTAAAAAAGTTAAGTTTTTCCTTTGGGAAATCCTTCACTCTTGCATAATCACTCAAGATAGGATGCAGACGAAGTTTCCTTGGCTTATGCTCTCTCCTTCTTGCTGCCCCATTTGTCAAAATGGCCCTGAAACACAAGCTCATCTCTTCAGCACTTGCAAACAATCCAATGGATTTTGGGAATACATTACTAATGCTTTCAGTTGGCATATGACCCGTCCTGAATAGCCAGGTGCTATCTTAACCACTGCTCTCAAAGGCCACCCCTTCAAGAAGGTGAAAAAGCTTCTATGGTAAAGTCTCATTCGCACATTCATGTGGAACACTTGAGAAGAAAGAAATGCTAGGATTTTCAACAACAAGCATCAAAACCCCGACACTTTTTTGGAATATACTCTTTTTACTGCTTTTACTTGGGCTAAATTATCTTCCCTTCGTTGTTATTCAATATATCTACTCTATGTATATCTTGGAAAAGTCTTTTGTAATTTTTGATATGGGCTTTTGTAATCATTTCACACATCAAGGAAATGGTCTCTTTTCCAAAAAAAACAAAAATCTATCTCAAACTCACCCTTATTGTGTGGGCATAGCTGAAATAGAATGCTGGCCTTTTATCTATATGATCAGCGGTTTGAACTTATCAACAACATATTGTGACTGAATTCATGGAGTCTTTTTGTCTTGTAGGCAAGCATGTGATCAACTTATTTATCCAGTATACTCCATATAAACCTTCTGATGGTTCTTGGGAAGACCCTGTTTATAGGGTGAGTTCCCCTGTTTTGATACCTTTATTATTATTATTATTTCATCTATCTTCCTTAACTCGTTGAACACTATCCATAGATCATATATAAGTCATATGATGGCTCCTTGGAAATCCTGCTTATATGGTAAGCTCGGTTGTAGCAATAGTGGATTCTGCTTGTAGGTTTAATGTGCACGAGGTTAACTTCTATACGTGTTTGAAATTTTTTTTAAATCATCTTCACTGTAAGAATGCCTAATGATACTGAAAACTGAATTGTTTGGGTTCGTTATTTTGTATGCATATTATTAATCCAGCTTTGAGCGCATTGAGTTCTCTCTTTTCAGGAATCGTTTGCTCAAAGATGTTTTGCCTTGATAGATGATTATGCCCCTGGCTTCAGCTCATCAATTATTGGCTATGACATGCTAACTCCCCCTGATCTTGAAAGAGAAATTGGTCTGACAGGTAAAAAACTTCTGCAGGAATATTGGTCTAGTTATCTTGTACGCAATTCAATCGATTAATTCGGAAACAAGTTGGAAGTACTGTAGTTTCCCGATTAATTGTCATCAGTAGTCTTCAACTCTTGCGAAATTTTTTTTAGTAAAATTACTATTTAAAGTACTTAATCAAGAACAAATCCTTTTAGTGTTTTGGCTCTACTATTTTAAAAGTGCTTTCTGGTGCTTAAATGCTTCCTCATAAATCACTTAAAGGCGTTTCTAGTTTTTGTCAAAAGTACTTTGGTGTAATCTCCAACTATGACAATTTTGAGGTGGGATTGTTTTTGGCCATAGCAAAAGTGTTTTTGGCAAGGCCAAAATTACTTTCAAATGTATCCTTTTTTGAATCTTTAAACTTTTGAAGTTTCTCTGGGCAGCAAATGTTTTATTATGAGAGTACAACATCCTTGTAGTTCAGAGTACAACATCCTTGTAGTCCAATATTTTGGGTAGGTGGAAGTCCTCTCTAAACTGGCCTCTGGAGTTGCCTTCTATTCACCCTCTCTTGAAAGTTTCTTTCTTTGATATAAAAAATTGTATGCTTATTATATTAAGTTCATAACACCACATTATGTCAAAATTTTCTTTTGCAGGAGGGAATATCTTTCATGGCTCCATGGGGTTGGATTCGCTCTTCCTTTTACGGCCAGTTAAAGGATGGTAAGTCGGTAGTCTTTTACGATGATTGGGACCAAATTTTTGAAAAAGTTCAAAATTCTTACGCGTAAATTTAATTTAATTAATTTTTGTTTAGTCTAACAAACATGTGGGATGAAGATTTGAACCGACGACCTTTTTGGTCGAAGAGATATGTCTTAACCAATTAAGTTATATTTGGTTTGACGCACGTAAATTTAAGTTGGCAAGATAATTATAACCGTTTTTAATTTTATCAATTTAAAATCTAAATTTGAATAATAGTTCAATCAATATTTAAAAAAAAATATAGATTCTTTTAAAATCTACATAAAGAGATTTTTTTTTTTTTTTTGCAAATATTATATAAATAATATAAATTAATATTCAATGAATTCGTTAGCATCTTAGTAAGCATTTGTCGGAAGTTACGCAAAAGTGTAACATTTTTAAATCTAGAGATTAAATGGAAATAAAACTCAAAATTCATAGTAAAAAGGAAAAAAAATCAATTTAGAGGTGAAATTGAAAATTTGCGATTTAAATGTGTTGATATGGGGGTGGTTGAAATTCAGGTCAAATTATAGAAGTCCAGTGGAAGGGCTGTATTTGTGTGGAAGTGGGGCCCATCCAGGAGGTGGTGTGATGGGGGCACCTGGTCGCAATGCTGCACTCTTGGTTCTTCAAGATTTTAACAGACAACTGAACTGAGCCCATCAAACAAAACCAATTCTTACCCTCTTTTCTTCATCATTTACATTGTGTTTTGCTATGTCCACGCACAAAAACTTGCTAATATGAGTTCGTTGTTTGGAAGGGTGAAAATGTTTTTAGCTTAAATTAAAATTTGAGTTTTTTTTTAATCTTTTTATATTCCTTCTAGACTAGATTTATCGCTCATTTGGGATAGCTTTTGTTGGGGTTAAAAGTAATTTTGGGAGAATTTTAACCGGCTTTAGTGTTTGGTAAAATTGATTATTCTATAATTTATATAAAATCACTTTTGAATTTACTACTTACCAATCACGTAGATAACTGCTTTTAAAATTAGCTTTCGTAAAAATCTGCATCTCTTCCCTTTTTTTTTTCACGTTTGTTTCTATTAGATATTTCTTTTTTATATCATTTTGTATTTAAATTTGGAATGAGGTTGTGATGGATTCAATTTTTTATAACAACTATTTTCTTAAATCTTTTATCAAATTATTTGTAACTTAAATCATATAAATTTTTAAATAATTATCTTAGAATAAATTTAGATGTTAAATATAAATAGAAAGTAATTGAAATAATAATATCAAATCATAATAGTTTAATATCAATTTATCAAAAGCTATAACTTATTTTTTTTAGATTTAAAATTTAAATTTATCAAATACTAATTTACTTTATAAAGCTGATTTTTCGAAAATCATAGTTGCTGAGCAGTTATTTTAAAAACTATAGCAATCTCAGACTGGGCCTTAGATTCATTTCCGAAATGGAATAAAGGTTAGCAAAAACGATGAAAGAGATTTTCCATCAGAAAACATTGGCGGTAACTTTGGTTATTTGATCTTATATTATAATGCTGAAATGTATAAACATGGGCATTTTCTTGCAATTGAAAAAGAATATTGCCGGCGATGCTTCTTATCTGAGTATCCATTTTTTTGACTGTTTGGAAGAAAATCCCCACTTCAGAAGACTAATGAATATAAAATTATTATTCTTAATTGATTAATTTATTTAAAAAATAGCTACATTGGTAGTGTCCAATTGCCTAACCGCATGTCATCTTTTTCGTTTGGTTAACTAAGTTAAAAGGGCTATCTAGAATTTTTTTTTTAATTAAAATGCTTTTATTTTTGAAACCTTAGAGATCAAAACCTCTAAGACCAATGGTTTTTGAAACCTTGGAACAAAAGGTTATGTTTGAAAATTTGATAGCAAATGTGAAAATAAAATTTAATTTAGGGACAGAGATATAATTTTTTGCCTAAGTTGAATTGATTTTGATAGAATTGTATCAAAATATAGCTCAATAAAGAAAACATGTATTTGTCAAACTAAGCATAACCCAATTAGTATTACCAAAAAATTGTGAATTTGAATTCCCACCCCACATGTTATTGTTGAACTAAAATAAAAAAAAGATAAAACATGTGTTTAGACATATATTTATTTTAATTTTATTTCATTCAATAAATATTTTTAATTCTTTTACTCTTCGACACTTTTTAAAAAATAGTTTTTTAAGTCTTAAAATATAAATTTTCATAATAATTGAATTACTAATATTAATCCTATACTTGAAAATAACTAAATGTTCGAGTGATTAACATTTTCTCTAGTTTTTAACAAATTTTTCAAAAAAATTGTTAGTTAAGGGCTCGTTTGGTAACGTTCTTGTTTACTGATTTTTGTTTCTACTTTTAAAAATTGTTAGCTATGTTATGAGGTGAGTGAGTGAATTGAAATAGAACTAACAAAATATATTTTAACTTTATCAATCAAATCAAATATAGTTCAATTAATTCGGACATATATTTTTTATAAAAAAAATTCTAAATTTCAACACTACCCGAAAAGTTGTTGAACTTCAAAAAAACCTTACCCAACCCGGCCTTTGGAATTCGCGTTCATCTGAAAATGTTAGTACTAAAATTTCTTTTAATATCGTTACGCACAGAAATTTTCTTAACTGGGTTCTCATTTTACTGAACGCAGGGGTTACTGGTTTAGTAGCGCAGCGCACTCCAAAAAGCTCTAGGTTATCGCCTTCCTATCCTTTTAGCAGAGGGTTTTGCTTATCGGACCGCCGTGTACTTTCACCAATGAGGTTCTTCTTCCAATTCTTCCTCTGTTCTTTTTATTTTGTTCATTTTTTTTTTTGTTTCTGAGCTTCATTTCAGTTCGTGTGTTTTTTTAGGTTGATTTTGGATGGTGAACTATGGGAATTTATCATTTAAAGTTCTGCTGTAATTTACTACTGTTTCATCATGTATCGCATAATTTTGCTCCTTTGTACTCTTAAAATCAGTGAACATTTAGCGTGGCATTTCCTCTGATTGATTGAATGGATTTTAGCTTTCCTGACTTCATTCTCTAGCTCATTTGTTGCACCTTGAATGAAATGAATATATTGTCAGTTGGGAATTTTATCAAAATGGGCTTCGAAGGAAGATTAAATGCAAATATTTTCTGTTCTCGTTCCCTCCCTTTGAATTTCTTTTTCCCAATTTTGGAGACCGAGAAAAAGAACCAATTGCTGACGATTGGGAAAAGGGAATTGGGTGGATTCCTTTTTATCTTTTTTAATCTCAGGCTATCACGTTGCGGAAGGGGTGAAAACACTTATAAATACTAATTCAAATAAACCAAACGTGTGACTTTTTTCTTATTCTGTTTCCCCAATAACAATAATGTTTTGGCCAAATTGAGTCTCTCCAACTAAGCAAATGGATGGGGGAATTGTTTGGCTCCACAACATGTGACATAAGAAAACTGATAGGATATTTAGTTAGCCACCATGGACCTAGGGGCGAACTTCATTGTATAACATATTTTCCCACTGCTTAACAAAAGAACCCCCTGAAAGCTTCAAGAGAGACTTTAATATCCATGTTTCTCCATGGCTAAATAATGGAAAATAATGTATATAGCATACCAATTCTTTATCTGGTCGAATTCCTATAGAATGGTATTTTTTTTTTATTTTGCTCAATTTTTATGGTTTCTGTTTTTAATCTTATTTAAAGGTATATTTGATACAGTGATTTTTTTAAAAAAATTGCAGCTGCTGATTCTGTTGCTCGGAGAATAAACATATTAGAGATACCGTGCGGCGCTTAGGACAGAGATTTCATATGATGATTTTGTCGGGATTGAGTGGCAAACCCTCAAAATGCTGTCTTCTGAGACCTAGTCCCAGGATTCCACGTGAGCTGGTTTCATCTTTTCCCGATGGGAAGTTAAGAGAAAATACTGATTTGCAATATCTCAAAAGGTTCACCTCCCTAATACACATTACTGATCTGATATGGTCTTCCAATTCATCATTTATTTACCTTGTTGTTTAATGCAGAAGCTTTTGGACGGGTCCTGCTCTTAGACACAGAACTCTGCAGATTCAACGTACTACCAAGTGTGCTTTTGATGCTTCCTCCGGAGATTTTGCAGATGAGTCTGCCGGTAAAGTTCTTATTTCCACTTTTAAATGGTATAGATAATTAGCGATGTGGCTTGAAAGGAAGTATCCCGAGTTGGGACCTTTCAATTGTGCCAAACATTTCTTATGCTAGAGTGTAATGTGTCAAGAGTAGAGAACTGTAGGTTTTCAGTCTTCTCCCTGCTCTCTCTCTCTCCCCCTCCTATCTATGCATAGGTTTTGAGATAAAATTGAACTTGACAATGTTAACACATTACCTGATTATAAACTACTACTGGTTACAAAAGTTTAAGTTGATTAGCCCTAATTTATTTAGGGTAAGTTTACTTGTGCCTATTTGGATTCTAAGTTTTCAAATCTTACAATTTAATAGATCAATTTGGTGAAATGGGTCTAAATGATTACTGTCATTAGTTCCATTAGCCATAGTATCAAAAACCAACCAGGGAACATAGAGGAAAATTGGGGAAGAAGAAGAGAGGAAATTAACGGAGAGAGAAGGTAAATCCAAAAGAGGAAGAAAATAAGTATTTTTTAACAAATGAAATTAGTAAAAAATAACTTTTTTACCACATAAGCAATAGAAAAATTTGAAGTTTAATTTTCCATTGGCCATAGTGACTAAGAATGATTGGGGGATAGAGGGAATTTGGGAAGAAGAGGAGAGGAAATCAAGGAAGAGAGAGAAGAAAGGTATATCAAGAAGATAAAGAAAAGAAGTTTGTTGTTACACAAACTAAAATACTAAAAATAACTTTTTTCTGCCAGGTTAAACAATAGACTATTGGGCGATCTCTTTATATAATATATAGGTTAAGACTTTGATTATCAGGATCTGAAACATGGATTATCAATCTTAAAGTGAGGAAATTACGATGTCAAGATTTTAACACATGATTTTCTTTACAACATTATGTTCAATTACTAATAAATTTAATAAACCTACTTTATATATTGATGATGATTATAATCACTGCAATATGATTTGTATTAAACAAGCTTCGCATTCCATTTTGCCTCTTTTTTATTTTTTTCATCAACACAATTTCCTTCACTCTCTTGTTCACGAATTAGCTTAGTTCATCGCTGAGCTTCCTTCTTGACTTTTTCTGCTTGTGCAGCTGTATTCCCTCGAATTCATGTAAGGGATCCATACAAACGGCTTGGTATAAGTAGGGAAGCATCTGAAGATGAAATTCAAGCTGCCAGGAACTTCCTTATTCATAGATATGCAGGGCACAAAGAAAGTGTTGATGCCATTGAAGCAGCTCATGACAAAATTATCATGCAAAAGTTCTATGACAGGAGGAACCCGAAAATTGACATCAAGAAAAAGGTCAGGGAAGTCAATCAGTCCCGGGTGGTGCAAGCTATCAGGAGCAGGTTCCAAACACCATCTACAAAATTCATTATCAAATCATCAGTTGCATTTTTAGTTCTTGGAGCTCTCACCATTCTCTTTCCAACTGAAGAAGGCCCAACCCTTCAGGTTGCTATATCACTCATAGCTACTGTATATTTCATATACGACCGACTGAAGAGCAAACTCCGAGCATTCCTTTATGGGTACGTCTAGAATATTCATCTCGTTGAACTTTACGATGGAACATAGATATTAACCGAGTACGAGCTGTCTTTTTTGTTGCGTGGCAGGTTACTATTCTTCTTTCCCGCTTCCCATATCTAGAACAGAATTTAATGGTATATGATAAGATAACTGGGTTTGATTTATGTGAGTTTTTCAATGGTACAGGGCTGGAGCTTTTATATTCTCATGGCTGTTGGGAACCTTTTTGATGGTGTCTGTGATCCCCCCTGTAATAAAAGGACTGAGAGGCTTTGAAGTAACTACCTCACTAATAACCTATATCTTCCTCTGGGTTTCATCTACATATTTAAAGTAGCAAAGCAAAGGTTTTCTTCTATTGTGAGATTCCAATTTTGCTGCGGCGGAGTTTCTGATTCCCTGTGTTCTGCTTCCTTACTCCTTTGGTTGGTTTATGCAGAGATTGTTGTTGAGATTGAAAGGGTTCTTTGTTTCAGAGTTGAAGGATGTAAACCATTACAGATAGAAACTGTAGGTTAGCTGTTTGTTATTGTCTACATTTCATCTTTTGTTGCAATGATAATCCTTCTTGTGCAGTATTTTTCAAAGCGCGAACTGCGAAGCGTATTGAGCTGCAGTAACTTTTTGGGGGGTTTGCCTGAGGCATAACCCGCAAACTACGAGGTAAGGTGCCATGTCATATAAAAAATAATTGTAATTTTGTCTATGGAATTTTTTAAGTTAAAATCATAAATCATAGTTGTAGTTTTCTTAATTTGATTTTCATAATATTTTGTTTTCTTTACTTAAGGGTGACGATTTAGTTTTTGTATTTTTAAGACTATAACGATTAGGTCTAATTTACATTTTACTTTATTAGAATTTTAATGAAAATTTTGATATCAGAGATTTAATCATTACATTTTTAGACAGAGAGATCCTTTAACCAAAATTGTCGTATTGAAAGTATCAGAAGTTTTTTTTTTTTTTCTTAAATAGTATAGAAAAATAATTGAAGAAAAAAAAAAAGCTAATCATCTAAATAAGTGAATAAAAGAATCTGTTAAATTTTAACTTAATAATTTGTAATAGTAATTGAACAGCGCAAACCCAGATTTTAGATTAAAATTTACAAAATTAAAATAGAATAAACATGAAAAGTAAACTATAAATAATCTTGATTTAATTTTTAATAAATAATATAATACAATATTAGAAATTTTGTTAGCCTAAAAAGGTTAAATCTTTCTTAAATTATCTTCTAACTAAGACGATACAAATTTGAACTTATAAAATGTTCAGAATTTATAGAGCGATTCTATGAAAAGAAACAGTATAGGTTTAAGTTTGTAAATGTTTATAATTAGTTGAAGCATCAAATTACACATTACACGTATCAAATGACTATTATCAAGAAAAGGGATGTATTATAATTCTATCTGTTATTACATAAATGCCCACACAATGTGTGCTCCTTGGTTGCATCAGAAGCAAGTAGAGTAGGACTTTTACGTCCTCAATGGAGTAATTAAACTCTGTTTTACGAGTGTACTAAAAAAACCTGCTTTACAGGTGCTATATGTAGATTATTATTTTAGTCTAATTCAAAAAAAGAAAATTTTGAAGTGATGCATTAATATAGAACATTCAAAATTAATTAATATCGATCCTTTTTTAATAATTAAACAATCTTAAAGATTATCAAACAATAATAAACTATTTTAATAAAAATATAACTTTATATATATATATATTTTTTTTGATATTAATTTGTTAAAAAATATCATTAAATTATTTATATAAAGTAAAACGAAATTGAAATGTTTAATAAAAATTTTAATAGACCTAAATTTTTTAATATAACATTTTAAAAAATAACAAAAGATTCAAAAATATTTTTATCAAAACAAAAACTATATATTTGTCATTAATTTATCTTTTTAAAGAAAATTTGATGCATATTGTAAACTTTATCCAAAGTAAAATTTCATTTTTTTTAATTTAAAAAATATTTTTTTATCTAAAAATAAAAAATATATAATGTTTTTCTAAAAAAAAGTTTCGTTTGGGGGCCAGCACTAGCAAGATAGAGCTTAAGAAAGTACACAGAAGTCAAATGGAATGAAAATCTCATTCCTTGGTTTCAATTGCAGCGAAGTAAATAAGGCCTAAAGTTGATTTTTATTTATTGAAATTTATTATTCTTAAGGTTGGGGGGCACGCGCCCTTAGGCCTTAGGCCTTAGGCCCCTGATCCTGAGCTTCAAACAAATTTCCTACCAGTGGTGGTTTGGCACTCTGACAGCCAAAGGTCCATCTTCTCTATTACCTGCTGCCTAACCTTGTAAACTGCATCAGGGGAGCTACAGTTCTTAGCATCACCTGAAGAGAGAGTGATCAGATACAGATACAGAGGGTGCAAAATAGCAACAAATGGCAAGAAACAGAGATTGTACACGGTTTTATTAGAATAAATAAATTAAATATACCCTAATTTATCCACTTAAATTTTTAGATTTATTGATAATTCAACATCCTATTGGAGTCGCAGGTCAAAAGTGATTTTAAGACTAAAAAATCAAGCATGGGGGTGGGGGCTACAGTGAGAAATAAACCTAGAGATTCAGTGAGCAAATGAACTGTAGGAAACAAATGTCATATAAACAAACACTTGATTGATTTAGGACCTTCACAATCTGGCATTGGATTAATGGCCTTCTCTTCTCCTCCCCACAGCAGTTGGAGGTCTATGCGAGATGGAGACTGACTACCAGAAATTTCAATGCTCGAAATTCGATTTTATGATTTGTATACAGAAGGGAGAGGAGGATGTAATCAGTAGATCTTTACATACCATCAGTACGTGGTGGAGATTGAGGACATCCTCGCAAATCAGTTCCATGGCCACAGTTGTGACATGTTATGAGGTACGATGGCACTGAATAAAAATAAAAAATATGTATAGAAATGGGTAAAAAAGAAAAAAGAAAAAAAAAAGGAAGACTACTTTAATACACAATGGCGCCATTCATTTACGTAAAATCTTTTAGACATTATTTAACAAAATGAATGAAAATCCTTGGATGCAACAAAAACTCTTCAAACCTACAAAGCAATCAAGAGTTAATGAACCTGGCAATAAGGTCAATTCAGGGCTGGAAAGTTCAAATAACCTACAGGAATGAATATTAAGGGTCAAAAGAATTCAAAACTCACTGTCCGGAGATGATATTTGCTTGGATGCATGGCGCCAAGGATCCTGCGAACCATTCGTAAAAACTATTTTTGAGCCTGCAAAAGGAACTTTTTCATAAGACATGTAAACGAAGACTGGAAACAGTGTCATTGCCTAATTAATAGCATAGCAAGAAGTTGAAGTAATGCTTATCTACATGGGAAAATCTTTGGATATTTTGTTGAACTGGCGAAAGAGTGCTAAAACATGAATTACTAAAAATAATAAGAAATTACAGGGATGAGGGTTAAAGTAACTGACTTCTCAAACTTAAGAGCATAGAACCTATAGTATAATAAACTAAAGTGAAATAGAGGTAGCCACAAAAGAAGTCCAAGAACACACCAGCAATTTTTGTTCCTCCGTAGTAAAGATTCGTGGTGTTCACATCAGGATAGATGCCCTCTCCAAAAACATTCTTGCAGAGATCCAGATGATATCTGTCATTATGTAAGTTATTTATAAATCGCAGGAAAAGAGAGAACATGGATATAAGATAGAAATTCAATGATTCAAAAGCATGGAATCCATGAAGAGGAGACCGGAAGAATACCTTATATCAACTTTGGACGATCGAATGCTGTCGTTTGCTGGTGCAGCCTGGAAATATGCAACTTCCGTACAAACTTGAAACCACCACAATCGGTCAGCACTATCTTCACCTGGAGTGGCGTTTTTTAAGTGTTTCTGATTGTAAGTCTGAACATTAGAACCAAAAGTTCCAAGGAAATAATCTTTGACATATTTGGCATAGGCATCCTGCAGGAGAAAATATGTGCCACTCAAAGTGTTAGATGTCCGAGAAAAGGTAGATCTGTATGTATCTGCAAACATGCATGTTATGAACAGAGAAGGAACCCGTAGTACTCAAAACAATCCTGAGGACACTGCAATATAGAGGGTTATGGGATATGGGAACGTTTCTGATTTATTGAAGGATAACTTGCACGATATGTTTCGCCCAATTTTTAGGTTAAACCTGCAAACAACAATTTTTACAGACCAACCAAAATTTGCACGTATGCTAGGAGGGCAAAATAGGGGAATTTATTGCGTGAGGGAACAGAGTTTGATATGGATGTTTAGGTGAATTGGAGGTCAATAAGGGACCATAACAGGGTTGGATGATGGCATGTAGGCATTCCTCGCACCGATTTTTCTATCTCATCCTTTTGGACTGGTAGGAATCGTTAAGGTTCCAATAATCTTTGCTCATCCCAAGGAAGTTTGACTAAGGGCATTGCAAACACATTGCTAGAGCCCCTTCTTCTATTAGTGATATTCCGAGACAAAATTACAAGCTTAAGAGAATTCAAGAGGGATTATAGAGCCAAGGGAGAATTGAGAGCTCCCTGATCCCTCGTCTCAACCGTTAACGGTAACTACACCAAAAGATCCTGTTTTCTCACTGGACACGCCTATATACCATAATAGCTAATACCAAAATTGTCCATCTGTAACAAACAAGAGCCCCACTCTTTAACAATTCTCATTTCCCCCATTACATCATAGTCTCACCCTTATTAACCCCTTTTCACACATCAAGAATCTATTGATAGTCTCATAACAGCTAAAGGTACCATCTACCAGTTGAGTCTACAATTAGTGCTCTAAAATCTAAGACCTGCTAAGAATTTAGCAGAAGCTCTTGAGCTTAGTGGTGATGACAAAGGAAACAAAGCATTTCATGGATAGTGTGAAAAGATACCATCCTTACTGGGATTCATCAAAGGAGGAATGGCATATGCTAGTTCGAAAAACAAGGAAAAATGACAAGTACGGCTGTGCTTTCCTAGCCTTTGGCTATTCTTGATCAAATTTTGCCAGGAAGAAGGGCATCCCACAGCGCAAAGCACATCAAGACCAAAACAAAATGTCATAATTACACTGCTTTCATTTTATTCAATAGTTTTTTTGGGCTGGAGCAAAAGATTTTTATAAATGAGTGAGTGAATATCGAGACGAGTGGTAGAAGCCGACAAAGAGTAGTGATAGTGACAGTTCAGTGAAGTCAAGTCTATTAGGGGCTCCCTAAATATCCCAAATGGATACTTTAGCTACAATTGAACAAGTGGATGCAGATCCCTTCATGACCATTGACCACCATTAAGTAAAAGCTTCTCACGGCCCTGGATGACCCCAAAATTCTCACTCCACCAAGGTACTCTACCACATAAGGGCCAATTGACAATCCCCAAGTTCTCTCTAGATTCCTTCAATTTTGCACATTTTCACACTTCGGCATTGAAAAGACATTATGATTTTATGAGGACCTATGAAAGATTGACGAGCAATGTGTTGGCAAGGGATGAAAGTGACGTTAAAAAGTACGTGGAAAAGTGTGCACTATTTATCAGCAAAATAAAAGCCCGGCCCTTTCTGAAGCAACGCTTTAAGTCCTTTGACCAACGTGTTTAGGATGACGAAACATAGATTTTGTAGAAGGGCTTCACGAATCTTTTTTATGGTAGTATATAAGACGAGCAAATACATCTTTTTTGACCCACTTCATCATTCATTAAAAATGAAATTAGTCACTACAACTTCAGTGATGTCATAATTAAATTGCATAGCTTCCTAAAATTTATGAACTCCGACAACAACAACAAAGTCTTCCCAAGTAATTTATGGACAGAGTTGTCTTTATGGTACCTAATTGCGCACAAGCATGGTACACCACTAGCCAATTAGAGGTGGTCGATGTTTGGAATCCCACCTCAGATGTTTCTGCAATGAGAAACCGAAACAATGACACCAATGGCTAAGCTAAGCTGAGTGCTTGTTATAATACAACTTCCCACTTGTCCAAATCACCATTTCAGGTTGTTTATGGCCGGCCGCCCCATCTCTACACTATTGATGCTCAAAGGACTTCTAATTCAACATCAGGTTAGCAGCTCTAAGATAGTGATTTAAGGACCATGTGGTGCAAACCCAAGCTCAAATGAAGAAATCAGCGGATTTTCATAGGCAAAGAGGTGAGATATGGTTTTTCTGAAAATTTGCCCTTATCAGCAACTGTACTTCGACCCTTACGAGAGTTTGTTAAGTGTGTGCAAGATGGCTTATAAGTTGGACCCCCTACAAGCAAATACTTCTATCCATCCAATTTTAAATGTATCTTAATAAAGGAAGGTGTTGGGTGAAGGTGCACGGCCTCTTCATCCTCATTTGGGTGCCAATTTGGAATGGATCATAGAGGTAGAACAAGTTTTAGACATTCGCAAGAACACCAACTCCAACATCAAGATCAAGGACCTACCAAATTTAGAGGCTTTGTAGAAAGATTTAGAACCTATCAAAGATCCTCCTTGAGGACAAGGTGTCCTTTGAAAGGGAGTAATGTTAGGCTCTCGATAGGTGAGAATTTATGAGAGAAAGGGTAGACTTGCGTGAGTATAAGTAGAGAAGAATCATATGAGTGAGGAAAGCAGAATCTTGCGGTTTGGTTAGCTTGATAGGGGAGAGAAGCTGGAACTCTTGGATCCGTCTAGTAGTTGTAAGGAGCTTGTTGCTCTGTTTTCTTTGAAACTAATACACATTTTGATGACGATACTTATCACCTTCTTGTACCTGCAAGCCATTTGTCCTTTCGCCTTATATTGGCTTTAACATTGAATTAACTCTTTAATTTCCATTGTAAGAGTTTGCATGTTAGAGAAAGGAAATAAAGGAAACAAAGCACTTTTTTTAATGCACCATCATGGCTATTCAATGGTGTATATGGAAGGAGAGAAAAATAATGAAGTTTCTGATGGGAAGAACGGAAAATAAATTTTTATAGTGGCATAAGGTCAAATTGGTCAACATTCTAGCTTCATTTTCTGCTTTAATTTTATAAGAAGTTCATCATATTCCTTAATTCTTTACTCTGAAAGATTGGATGTTTAATTGCAATTCATTAAGGAGAGGAATATAGAATTTCCGAGGAAAGTGGAAGTTTTTTTTTGGGAGGGACTGCACGACCGGAGGTCCCCACTAACACAAATTATGACATAGGCTCCACCACTTGGGCAGGCCTTAGACCAGAGCACCTCCAATGTGCAATAGAGGTCACGGGCCTAGGCCATGGGCTTTCTTGATTGTCCATTAACCCGTTCAAGTAAGTAAGTGGAGGATAAGTTTCTAGAGAATTTCATACTATACCTTCTTGATTTTGAAGGATTGGACATCTAATTGCACTTCACATCTATAATTTTATTTTTTGTCCAATTTCTTGCTCATTCTTACTTTTAATATAATATATTTCCTTCATTTTTATTAGGAAACAAATAAATCATATAGGTGAGACTGAGAACTGAGAAGAAAGACATGAATGAATACCACTAAATCATTTCCCGCTTTCTTTGCTTCAACCAGAGGAGAGCATAATATATCTGGATTTCCATATTGAAACTGCATGCATTTGACAAAAAAAAAAAACTGACATCAATAATTGAAAATTCTTCTAGAAAGGCTTCAAAAATTAAAAATTACCGCCATAACAGCAGCATCTGCCAGAAAATAAAAGAAATCTCCATCTATTTCCATCTGCAAACACAGGCTAGATATCAGCAGGCAAATATGAAACTGCAAATACAGTGTCCCAATATAGATGATTATATGGCAAGTCAACCTCTGTCGCACCAAACAACGCCTTCACTTCTTCTTTATTCTTTGCAAACCTTTGTTCAACAAGTCGATTGGTTTCTTGTAAAGCAGCCTTACAATCTGGACCAGCAGACTTGCCAATCTGCATGTACAGAGCCACGCAAGATAATGTCAAAAGGAACACAAAAGCGGAGTTTGAGAGACTGGAATGTTATTCTTGCATAGAATCTGAAGGTGATCGAATCAAAGAGAAAGAGTGCATATATAACCAATAACATCATATTTGAATCACCTGTTGGTCAAATTCAGTAAAGTTATAGACAGCAAGAACGACAGCAGAACTTGCAAGACTTCCACATGTTAAATGAGGAAACTTAAGTCGAAACCATGCACTAAGAGCTCCAGGATATGAAACACCAATAAAGAACCATGGGTTTTCACCATTTCTGTTCAGCTTCAGATTTAACGACTCCTGCAAGGAAATCACCAACAGACAAATTTACATACAATTTGAGAAAAAATTAACTCAAACGCCTATTCTCAATAACAGAATGGTAACGTACTGAACATACATGAGGGCGCAAAACACTAGGCAATGAAGTCGTTAATTGTCGAGAAATAAATGGTCCCTTCGTAATGACGGGCGAAAACCCAATATCACGGTTTTTTTTTTCTTTTTTCTATTATTCCTTTTTAATTTTAAAAAACAGATAATATTTCATTCTAGATTACTACTTATTTGAAACATGCAAGCAAATGAGTTATTCAATCTGATTTTTCAACAAAGTTATTTGAACATAAGCTATATTTCAACCCTTCCGAGGAGAAGAAAAATGAGATTTACTGACTAATTGATGATATAGTTATAAATTGGATAGTAATTGCCTGGTAATACTGACGGAAAACAGCCAAATCAAACAAAGCTTGCTTGGATGAAAGATATCTCAAGTTATTTGTCGTCAATGACTTGAAAGGGGAACTCTTCCCATAGTAACGATGTTCGAGTGAAACAATGGCTGCTCCAAATTTCTTAGCCAAAACCTGCACAACATATATGAGAAAGGGAAAAGAGATAACTTCTTCGAGTAATAAAAACAAACTTGAGAAGATAGTTTTTCTATTACTCTTTTCTCTCTCACACTCTCTCCCTATCTTACTTTTCCCTATCTATATACCAGCACTCCAAAAATCTAGATCAATAACACCCTCCTTTCTTAAAGACATTTCTACAACCATTCACCGCTTTATAATTTTGAACAAGACATGAATACAAGACTCCTACAATCTACAGGAAAAACACACTCCTTTCTCAGATACATTTTTACAAACATGCACCACTTCATAATTTTAAAAAGAATTAAGTAAAAGTTCATTTTGCATTCCTTAAATTGTAGTAAACAGGCTCTAGCACCAAAGGGTGTCTAAATTGTTTTAAGACACAACAAAGAACAAAATCACCAAAATGGGAAGCAATTTCTAGAAAACTCCAACCTGACTCATAAATAATCAAGCTCCTAGCATCATAAGAGTATCCGACTGAAAAATCTACATCTCCTCAGCCGCCGGCGCAATACACTCCCAACTGAACTAGAATACTCTATTAATTTATGTAAACCACCCATAAATATGACGTTGCAGATCGACGCACATATTATCATGCCAACACGAAATCATAAACACATCTCTTCAGATATGGTTGAAGATATTGTAGAACGTACATTTAGGTAATCGTTGCCTATCCCATTGCATGGGCCTTCACCACAGATTTTTAAAAATATTGGTCCATCTGGTATTCGAAAGTAGTCAAGGAATTCATAATAGCGCTGCTGAAACTTGCCCCGGTTCTGCATATGTTACCACCCACGATGAGCATGCTTTAATCAAATTGAACTAATGTTCATCACATTGACATGTACAAGAAGTACTAAAAGAATTTAACTACAAATTACTACGGCAGTATTGCAACTATCTATAACTTAACCGTTGTATTTAAGTCAAAACTTTAGCTTAGGCCACTTATACCAAGCACTTATTGAATTCCTCAGAGTTCATTTCAAACAAATCTGAATCAAGCTAAGTACACTTCACAGAACAATTAACCCGAATGAAATTCAACAGTCATTAAATGTGACAAAGCCAACTGAAATATAAACTAATGCATAACAGAGAAGGCGATTTTACATAGGGAGAGAAGTGATCGAGGGTCTGGCTAAACCAAAACTCCTTCTGAGTTAAGAATTCGTTGTTCGTAGACAACCGCTGAAGCGTCACATGGCCGTTTATGAACACCGACGAGGACACCGCCACCGCTGTCACCGCCAACCACAATCGAGCAACCGCCACGAGCTTCCTCATTCTTGAAGATGCCAGACACAAATTCGAACTGGACTAACGAATTATAAATTTATAAGTATAGCTATCTATATATATACATACACACACACTAGTCTTCTTATATCTATAACGATTTTTTTTTTTTAATTGATTTTATAATCCAAAGTTTATTTATAATTTTTTTTTAGCTCAAAAAATTAATTTATCAAACAAAATTAATATGTAATTTAAATATATAATAAAATTTTTAAGCTCCTTACAAATTACAAATGAATGGTTTTATTCCTTCAAACGAAAAAAAGTTTGTCGAACCGAGTATAACTCAATTAGTTAAGACATACTTCTTTCGAAGGTTGTGGATTCGAATCTCAACCCACATATATTATTGAACTAAAAAAATAGTTTTATTATATTATTTATAATTAATAAAATATATGATTAAAAGTATTATTATTAATAAAATAAAATTTAAATGAAAAATATATGAAATATTTCATGTTAGTTTTAGTTTTTCTTTTAGTTCAACATTTGAAAGGTTGGAAATCGAATGATCCACCATTACAATGGTAGTAGATGGTTTATTCACTGAACTGTGTTCAAATTGAAAAACTAATTTTAGTTTACATATATATATAAAGGTATGCAATTTTTTAAAACAAAATTATAAAAATAATATTTAAATATAAAATTTATATATTTTATATGAATCACATCCATTAATGATGATATAATTTATATTTACTAAAAAATAAACTAATTTATGTATTTCTAATTTCTTAATATTTTACCATTTACCCCATAACTAAAATCTTAATTATTTTCTTAATTAATATTTAATTAATACATGTTTTAATCTTTTTTTTTTCCTTA
>JAOANK020000069.1:255339-267627 GCA_026257165.2 Telfairia occidentalis | reverse complement strand
AAATAACATAAAATTGGATTTGTTTTAGATCATAATCTAAATTAATTAAAATTTAAATTGAATAAACTTACAATCCAAACATCTAATTGGACCCAAGGATTGTGGGACATTTTTTTTAAACTATTATAATTTAAAAAATAAATAACAAAAATATACAATTTTGAAACAATTTCTGAAAATATTGTAGTTTTTATTCAAGATCGTCTTTGGGTCACATTGACAAAGATCGTCGATGATGTTGTCATTTTTAAGCAAAGTAGTCTTTTTAAGAGATGACCTTCATCTTTATTGATCATAATTGCTTGTTTGGCATGTTGGCACCTATATTCCTTTACTTCCTTTGCCAACTAGGTTCATGCTCTAATAAGCGCGTTTTGTTTTCTCTTCTTTTTTTCTTTTTTTTCTTTTCATATAAGGGATATGGGTGGAGCGTGCCAAACAAGGAATTCTAACCAATGATGGTGAAAGTCGTTTTTTGAAGAGACGACTTTGCTTAAAAATGACAAAATCATCTCTTCAAAAGACGATTTTGAATAAAAACTACTGTTAATATTTTTGTAATTTACTTTTAAAATTATAATATTTTAAACAAATATCTTGAAAGTGATACTCTGGTTTTCTTCATGAAGAAGGGATTGAGGAGGTACCGCCACGTGAATGGTTGTCATTGAACATGCATTTTTTGAGCTTTAGGACCATTAGGACCATTAAAGTGTCTTCCCCCCCTCCCAACCCCCCAAAAAAAACAAGGAAATTTTGTCAAATAAGTGGTCGTCATTTCGGCTCTTGAGAAAAAATTTGTTGGAATTGTCACCAAATTTCGTCGCAAGACAAGGAGAGAAAATTATGATTATATAAGTGATGATGAACATTTTATTAGTACAAGTTTTTTAGATGAAACTACAAGTAAAGTCAGAGTGAACAATATCGTACCAATGTATAGATGTGAAGTGTCCTTTGTTCTTAACAAGTGATATCAGAGTCATGCTCCTAACTTAGTCGTGTCACTAGAATTCTCAAGATGTCAAACAAAGAAGTGTTGAGTCAAAATGACGTAGGTCATGTGGAAATCTATGTTAAACTCTATTAGATAGGTGATGTGTCCTGGAGAGATGAACTGGCCTAGATAAGAATAGATAGATGGATAACTATTTGAAGAGAGATTCAGTGGTCCTTAATATGTTCGAGGGAAAAATTGTTAGGAATGCAACCAAGGTCTCACACCGACTAGACAAATGGAAGATCATATGAGTTAATAAGTGTGGGACAACATCTTTGTTGGTATGAACCATTTTAGGTGAAATCAAAAGGAAAGCCACGAAAGTTTATGGCTAAAGTAGACACGATGACACGTTATGCATTTTTTATACTTGAATTGTTGAGTATGATAATGTTAGAATATAAATTAATTATAATGTACTCTATAAAATATAATATAAAAAAATTAATTCAACAAAATGTGAGAGTAAAAATTTGAACTTTTATGCAGAATTGTGTAAAAAATTTTAATTACACATTTATTTCATAAAGTTTTTAAGTTATATCTAAAATGTCTTTGAATTTTAAAAAATGTATATTAGGTTTCTAAATTTTTAATTTTGTATCTGATAGATTATTGAAGTTTAAAAGTGTTTAATAAGTCTTTAAACTTTCAATTTTATGTCTAATAGGTCTATGTCATATTTAAATTTTATCTTATAAGATCATAGCCTAGAGATCAACCAGTAATTAGAATGTCATCTATTCTACAATAAAAGAAAGCTACATAAAATTTGCAAGTAAATAGAATAAATTTATGTGAAGATAACCCTACCATCAAGTATCGTAATATATTTTTCTCAACAAAAAAAAGTATCACAATATAAAACAGAGCTAACAAGTACCAAAAACAAAAAGAAAAGATATGAAAGTTCAAAACGAAAAAAGATTTAGGCCATAAATAAATAATCTTGATTTAGGTTTTTTTATTAAAAATATATATATATATATAATACAGTGACATATATTATTGGCATTAAAAAGTTCAAACTTTTTTCTTAAATTCTCTTATTAACTCTATCATATGACAATATAAATTTTAATTTACAAAGTATAACGAACAACTTATGTCGTAACATAGTTCAACTAGTTAAAGACATATCTCCCTAACTAACAGGTTATGAGTTCAAATGGTTGAACTAAAAAAAAAAAAAAAACTTATAAAATGATTCTATGAAAAGAAATAATCTACGGTTAAATGTCTCATCGTTCATAATTCGGTTAATAAAAGTATCAAATCACACATTACATATGTCAAATGAGAAGAGCGAAGAAAACGGTAGACCCTAAAGCTTTGAAAGGATGCTATTTCACCGGAATAAGCAAGATTGCAAATCCTTTACATAGGCATCAACATATGAATGTATTAAATTCTATCCATTATTTTAAATATGCTAATGAAATTACATAAATGGCCACACAAATTTTGCTCCTTGGTTGTATCAGGAGAGAGCAGAGCAGGATTGATCTGTCCTCAATGGAGCAATTTAAACATCTGACATACAAATTATGATTAGAAAAAGTGTGATTTAGCAGTCAGAGTTAAGCATGAGGGCTTGGTTGTTGAGCTTCAAACAGATTTCCTACCAGTGGTGGTTTGGCACTCTGACAGCCAAAGGTCCATCTTCTCTATTAACTGTTGCCTAACTTTGTGAACTGCATCAGGGGAGCTACAGTTCTTAGCATCACCTGAAGAGAGAGAGAGAGAGATCAAATTTAGAGGATGCAATGTAGCAGCAAATAACAATGAACAAGTAGATTGTTCATAGATTTGGTTCGTTTATTTTATATGTCATTAGTGTTGATATATATAAGGGATTAAATATATCATTTCGTACCATATAGCAGTGATTTAACATGATATTTGAAGAAATTTCTACTTCATTTGATATTCATAATTAAATTTACATGTGAAGGGAAGAGACCCATGTTCGCATTCAGTAAGCATTCTAATAATATTAATGAAAAAAATGGTTTGAATTAAATGGGGGGATACATAGAAAACACACTACATGAGAAATAAATGTTGACAGAAAAGAAAAGTAGGAAAGAGATCGTGAGCCTAAAAAATAAGTAATGGCAACAACAACTGAAGGAGTAAAATCGAACCGTCCAACGTTATAACTTAAAATCAAATCTCAAGGAATTTAAGGAAAGATGTATCTTGGAACTTGGGTACCCCAAGAGAAGCAAACCAAAAGTATAGGCTAAAAACATGAGAGAGAAAAAAAAACAAAGCATTGGCTGATAGACCCCCTTTTAGAGCCTGGGTAAGGGACACAAGTTTTATAATAGCAAAGTTGCTTGGCGAGGGAGAGAGGAGAAGCTCTATATAACAAGACACCACAAAAAGCTACCATATCCTTCATTTCTTTCCTCAGGAAAATCCAAAGACATAACTACTACTTGAAGCAGCAGGTGTTGGACTATTTAAAAACTAGTCTTTTACTTATGGATGAAAAAAACGGAAAAACTTGATCCAACCCGCGGCCCCCCCGGGGGGGTCGGTGTTAAAGTTTGCACCATAAGTCTGAAAGTCAAATTTTCATATAAACAAACAATGGCCTCTTCTTGGACTAATGGAATCAATGAACAATCAATGAAATTTCATATAAACAAAATTTCATTGAGTTAGGATCGTCAATATGTTCGATCAAATTCAATTTTATAATTTATATGGGGGAGGAGTTGGATATAAAGGTAGACCTTTACATACCTTCAATGTTTAGTTGCGATTGAGGACATCCTCGCAAATCAGTTCCATGCCCACAATTGTGACATGTTACGAGGTATGATGGCACTGAGTTTTGAAAAAAACAATAAAGTAAGAAAAAAGGAAGAGGAATTATAAATAACATTATGTATGAATGTCAATAATTTCAATATCAGCACTACTTTAAATTACAATGTCAAAGGCCATTCATTTACGTAAAATCCTTTCAACGTTATTTAACAAAACCAATGAAAATCCTTAGATGCAACAAAAACTCTTCTAGGCAAACCCACGAAGCAATCAAGAGTAATTAAGTTGGCCTAAAGTCACTTCAAGGATGAAAAGTTCACATAACCTTGAGAAATGAATATTAAGGGTCAACAAAATAATTCAAAACTCACTGTCTGGAGATGATATTTGCTTGGATGCATGGCGCCAAGGATCCTGCGAACCATTTGTAAAAACTATTTTTGAACCTGCAAAAGCAACTTTTGCTTTCATAAGACGTAATAAGACTAGAAACAGTGTCATTGCCCTTATTTATGGCAAAACAAGCAATTGGTTACTGAAACGCTAGCGTATAGTATTCACATTTAAACTACTTTGTGTACATATATATATATATTTTGAACTAGCCAAAGAGTGCTTTAAATTGAATAACTAAACATAAGAAGAAATTACAAGGATGAGGCTAAAGTGACTGAAGTCTCAAACTTAAAGAGTATAGAACCCATGTATAATATAATAAACTAAAGTGAAGTAAAGGTAGCCAAAAGAGAAGTTTTAGTACGCACCAGCAATTTTATTGCCTCCATAATAAATATTTGTGGTGGCGACATCAGGATAGATGCCCTCTCCAAAAACGTTCTTGCAGAGATCCAGATGATATCTGTCATTACGTGAGCTATTTATAAATTGCAACAAAAAGAAACATGGAAACGTGATAGAAATTCACTGATCAAAAACATGGAATCCAGGAAGAGGAGCCTGTAAGGGGAAGAATACTTTGTATCAACTTTGGAGGATCGAATACTATCATTTGCTGGTGCAACCTGGAAATATGCAACTTCAGTACAAACTTGAAACCACCACAAGCGATCAGCACTATCTTCACCCAGAGAGGTGTTTTTTAAGTGTTTCTGATTGTAAGACTGGACATTAGTACCAAAACTTCCAATGTAATAATCTTTAACATATTTGGCAAAGGCATCCTGCAGGAGAAAGTTCATGGCATTCAAAGTGTAAGATATCTAAGGATAAGTTGATACGGTAACTTGTATGTATGCGTGAACATGCACATTATGAACAGAGAAGAAACCCGTAGATTTTCCTTAACACAGGTCCTTTTAAAAGACACTGCAATATAGATGGGAGGTCAGGGATCCTTTGTTTTGCATGGGTCGATTTTCTGATTTACTGCAGGATGACTTGTTCGACATCTTTTGCCCAACTTTTTGGTTAAACCATCAAGCAACAACTTTTTAATAAATCTAGACCACCCATATTTGGCACCTATGCTAGGAGGGATAAAAAGGGGGAATGATTGTGGAATAGGAACAAAGCTCGATAAGGATGTTTGGGCAAAGAAATAAGTATATCAAGTACTAAACCCAAGAAACTATCATTAACTTTCAACGAAAGAGTTTGCATGTTGGAGAAGAAATGAAGAGAACAAAACTCTCTTGTTGCACCATCGTGGTTATTCAATGGGTGTCTATGGACGAGAGGAAATTCATAAAGTTTCTGACGAGATAATGGGAGATAAATTTTAGGGGTGGCATAAGGTCCACTTTCTGGCTCCATTTTGTGCCTTAACTTTATAGAAAGTTCATTATATTTCTTAATTATTGACTTAGGATTGGATGTCTAATTGAACTTCATTAAGGAGAGGAATAACAGAATTTCTGAGGGAAAAGTAAAAAGATGAATTTTAGAGTAGCACACAGTTCATTTCCCTGCTTTTTTTTAGGCTCATTATATATTGGGCATCTAATTGCTGCATTTCATTACCTCTAAAATTTAGTTTTCGTCCAATTCCTGTTGCTCATCCTAATTTTTAAAATGTAATGTATTTCCTCCATTTTTATTCGGAAACAAAACACACTATAAACAAATAAATATAAGAACTGAGAAGAAAGACATGAATACCACTAAGTCATCTCCCGCATTCTTTGCTCCAACAAGAGGAGAACACAATGTATCTGGATTTCCGTATTGAAACTGCACATTTTAAAGAAAAAGAGATAACCAATATTGAAAATTAAAAAATCTTACAGAAAGGCATCCAAAACTGAAAATTACCGCTATGACAGCCGCATCTGCCAGGAAATAAAAGAAATCTCCATCTATTTCCAGCTGCAAACACAGGCTAGATATCAGCAGGTAAATATGAGGACCGCAAAAACAGTGTCCTAATATAGATGATTAAATGGAAAGTCAACCTCTGCCGCACCAAACATTGCCTTCACTTCTTTTTTGTTTGTTGCAAACCTTTGTTCAACAAGTCGATTGGTTTCTTGTAAAGTAGCCTTGCACTGTGGACCAGCAGACTCACCAATCTGCATATACAAGACAACACAGGATAATGTCCAAAGGGAACACATTAGAAAAAAGTTTGAGAGACTAGAATGTTATTCTTGCACAGAATCTGAAGGTGATCAAATCATAGAGCAGAATGCATATAACCAATAACATCATATTTGAATCACCTGTTGGTCAAATTCAGTAAAGTTAAAGACAGCAAGAACGACAGCAGAACTTGCAAGACTTCCACATGTTAAATGAGGGAACTTGAGTCTAAACCATGCACTAAGGGCTCCAGGATATGAGACACCAAAAAAAAACCACGGGTTTTCACCCTTTTTGTCCAGCTTCAGATTTAAGGAATCCTGCAAGTAGATCACCAACAGTCAGACATTAATTTAAATACAATTTGAGAGAAAATGACTCATCGCCTATAATCAATAACAGAATGGTACTGTATTGACACATGAAGACAAATGAGTAATTCAATCTGATTTAAACAATATTTCAACCCTTCCAAGGAGAAGGAAGAGGTGCTTTACCTGTGAATTGATGATATAGTAATAAATTGGATAATAATTACCTGGTAATGCTGCCGGAAAACAGCCAAATCAAACAAAGCTTGCTTGGATGAAAGATATCTCAAGTTATTTGTCGTCAATGACTTGAAAGGGGAACTCTTCCCATAGTAGCGATGCTCAAGAGAAATGATGGCTGCTCCAAACTTCTTAGCCAAAACCTGCTTAACATAAATGAGCAAGAAAAAAGAGATGACATCTTCGAGTAACTAAAGAAACTTGAGAAGGATAATAGATTTCTCACTCACTCACTCTCTCTATCAATCTATCTACAAGCACTCATACAATCTAGATGAACAACACCCCCTTTCTCTTATACATTTCTGCAAGCAAGCACCACTTCCTAATTGTGAACAAAACAAGCATACAAGCATTCCTAAAAGCTATAAGAGCAACACCCTCCTTTCTCAGATTCACTTTTACAAACATTCACTGCTTCAACAAAATATGCATACAAGCCTTCCTAAAATCTATATGAGCTACACTCTCCTTTCTCAGAAACATTTTTACAAACATTCACCACTTCATAATTTTGAACAAAATATGCATACAAGCATTACTAAAATCTATATGAACAACACCCTCCTTTCTTAGATACATTTTTACAGACATCCACCACTGTCATAATTTTGAACAAGACACGCATGCAAACTCCCCCAAAATCTAGATCAACAACACCCTCCTTTCTCATACACGTTTTTACAAACATTCATCACTTCATAATTTTGAATAGAAAGTGGTTACTAGTTCATTTTGCATTCCTTCAATTGTAAATAAACAGGCTCTTGAACCGAAGAGCATCTTAATTATTTAAAGACAAAGTGAAGAACAAAATCACCAAAATGCGAAGTAAATCCTAACAAACTCCACCCTGAGTCATAAATAATCAAGTTCCAAGAATACTCTCCAACCGAACTAGAGTACTCCATTAATTAATGTCAACCACCCATAAATATCATGTCTGCAGGTCGACCCCCACATTATCATTCCAACACAAAATCATAAACACATCCCTTCAGATATGATTGGAGATATTGTTGAACGTACACTTAGGTAATCATTGCCTATCCCATTGCATGGGCCTTCACCACAGATTTTTAGAAATATTGGTCCATCTGGTATCCGAAAGTAGTCAAGGAATTCATAATAGCGCTGCTGAAACTTATCATGGTTCTGCATATATTAGCACCCAAGAGTGAGCATAATTGGGTTATAGTGAACGTGCACCACATTCCCACGCACAAAAAGTCCTAAAAGAATTTAATGACAAATCGCTACGGTTGTATAGTAAATGTGTCATAATTCAATACAGTTGAGCCTGAATATGACATTATTTGGTGGGGGTCAGAAAGACAAAAGAACAAAGAAATTCATGTTTTCATCGTAATAAACAATCACAGATACTACTCAGACCGACTAAGAAATACAAAAGTTGAAAAATATGCTCCTTATGGGTCAAATTTTTACCCTAGGCCACTCATGGCAAGCTCAAGCACATATTGAATTCCTCAAGTTCAATTGGTCAGAAAGACATTTCAAACGAACCTAAATAAATGGAGAACTAAGAGCGAAGCTAAGTAGGTACAATTCGCAGAACAATTATCCGGAATCAAATTCAGCAGTCATTAAATGTGATGAAGCCAGTTGAAATAGAAACTGAAAGGTGACAGACTAAAGCGATTCTTACATAAGGAGAGAAGTGATCGAGGGTCTGATTAAACCAAAGCTCCGTCCGGGTTAAGACCGCGCTGGTTGAAGACAACCTGTGAAGAACAGTTCGAGGCGTCACATGGCCGTTTATGAAGGCCGGCGAGGACATCGCCACCGCTGTCACCACCAACCACAACCGAGCAACCGTCATGATCTTCCTCATTCTTGATGGAATCGACCCAATTCGAACTGACTTTAACGAATTGTGAGCTTATCTTCCAGACATGCGTATATATTCCTGCACTCTGTAGGTTGTGTTTTGGAAGCTTAGAATTTTCAAGCATTTCAAATTTAACTTGTTTGTGATCACAAGAAATAAATGGTTTGAAATCTCATGTGATTTAAAATTATGTTTTTACACCCAAAAAATTTCAGGAATAAAATAGTGAATTTTGAAATTTTTCATATAATTTCAGTTAAATTATTTATTTAACTTTGTGAAATTTTAATTTAAATTAATAAATTAAGATTAGAAATTTATATTAATAATTTTTCTTTTCTTTTCTTTTCTCTTCTCGAGACATTCAAACAACAAAATTTTAATATATTTATTTCAAATATTTTGCATTTCAAAAAGATGAATTTAAATGATTTTTCGAATTTCAAATCATTTATTCAATTTTCTTGACATCAAACAGAGCATTAGTCTTTGAAGAAATTTCTCATGTGTAATGACCTTTTGCCTCTTTTTTTGACCTACGGAACTGTTTTTTTAAATAGGTAGTACTTAAATTTTGTTATAAAAAATTATTGAGAAAAAAGCTAAATTTATTTCAAATATCAACGTTTACCCTAAATTTATTAAATTGCACCTAAAACTTAATAAGTATGGCAATTTTTACATTCAAAAAAATTTTCACGTTCAAAAAAAAATTTCTTCATCAAATAAATTATAAAACAAATGTAAAATATGAAATTGACAGGATTTTGGAGAAAATAATATATTATAGTTTATATATATATATATATATATTAATTATTATTATTTAAAAAAAAAAGTTAGTCCATGAATTAGGACAGTAAAATATTGAAAGTTGAGATGAAAATTGATATAGGTTAAGTTTAATGAAAAAAAAAATTTCTATAAAAATTATATGTTTTAACCAATTAAATTATCAACTCATAACCTCTTAGTTAGAGAAATATACATTTAACCAGTTGAGTTATGCTCGATTTACTATAACGTCTCATTCTCAAAAGAAAAATCATTACAAAAAACACCGACCTATAAGAATATTCAGCAACTTTAAAGTTTTAATTTGAATAGTTGTTTCACAAAATTTACAAGATCATTGCAATTATATCTTCTTGTTATAATTTCATTAATATTTTGGATAAAATTGGAATAATTTCATAAATTTGAAAGCATAATTGCAACATTTAATTTAACAATCCATATAATTCAAAGATTTGGTGTAACCATTCTTATAGTTTACTTCAAGAGAAATTCTTCTTAAAAAAATTGTATTTTTTATTTGGTCTCAAATAGAACTGTAACAACACAGTTTGAAGGCAAGATTTCATAATTTTGAGGATATAATTTCTCAAATTGAAGGGTGTGACTCTGAAAAACTATTTTAATCCAAAGGTAAATTTTTATTTTTTAGTTTTCCTCAAGAAAACAAGATATTGAGAAGAAAAAACATATGTCCACTGCTAAATTGAAACTTAAAAAATTACAACCAGAACTATAATGGTTTAACTGTCAACTTGAGTACAACTAAATTGGTTAATACATTAGGACGCTTCCAAAGGACTAAGTTTGAATCTTCCTCCCTTGATTTGAATTGAAACATACAATAAAGTTAAAATTGAAATCAAATTAAGTTAGTAAGATGAATAGCAACCATATAATTAAGGCAACAGTTGTATACAAAAAAATGTTGCAGCTAACAAAAATAGAAAAATCGAACAAGGTGAGGAACATGCTATTTACCCGTTTGGTAATTTTTGTCTTTTTAAAGAACATGCTTCTTTGTTAACCTTTTTTTTTTTCTAATCTAATTTTAAAAACTTTGTTCAAATCCTAGCCAAATTTTGATTTTTTTTTTTAAGTATTTTTATTTATAGACTTTAACTAAAATTTCAAAGATGTTTTCAAAAAATTAATATCTAAATAAAGAAAATTTTGATATAATTAGTTTTTATAAGTTTATTTCTAAAACCTAAATGGATACTTTAATTAACTAAATTTTATCGTCAACCCCAAACATAACTTAACAGTCAAATACTAATTTAAGTATAGCTCAAATGATTACGGGCATATATCTTGGATTCTTAGTTTGAGGTTCGAACATCTACTCTCACGTATTGTTGAATTAAAAAATAATAATAGTTATTTTTAGTTCAACAATCTTTTGGTCATGAAGATATGCCTTTGACTAGTTGAATTATGCTCGATTTGACGGAGAGATATGTCTTAACCAATTGAACTGTATTCAGTTTTTGCCTTAACCTTAGCAGTTAAAGTATTAGTAACTTCAAATCTACATTTCATATTTGATCTTATCTCTTGGTATCTATGCATCAAAACAAAATATTAATGTTTTAAAGAATCTTAATTAGACATTTCTCTGAATACTTAGCAAAGAAGGAAAACCTTTCCCCTAAGTCAAGCAAGATGTAAATTTTCAAGTATTCAATTATTCTTTTGCGTAACGTCAAAGTCGTCACATTGTGATCAAAGTCCAAGTTGGGGGTGACTATGACTATTCACACAATCATACAACTTGAAAAGCAAATTTAATAAATTATATTACATTTACTGAAATTTGATATTACATAAATATATCAAACCCTTGACCGTTAATTACATTTCACTCCTAAAATTTAGGCATCGAATCAACAAATCCTAAATATTGAACATTTGAGGAAAAAAAACAGTCCATGAGATTTGATTTTGGTCTTTTTAACTTACAGGCATTTCAGTCTTTAAGAAATGTTTCAAGTTAGACCCTTAAATATTTAATTTAAGTTGGATAATTTAAATAATGATGTGAAATGAAGTCTCACATAATAATTTAACTTGTCGAATTAGATTTTTGCTAATATTATTAATGTAATAGTGATTCTAAGGGACCAATATCAATTATTATAAGTTAGTTTAAATGTCACTTTTGATCTTTTTTGTTCTTTTTTAATTCAGAGACTAAAGTGTAAATATTTTTAAGGGCAATTTGTTTGATGGGAATTTGAGATTCTCATGGGTTAGACATCCGGATTATCTCGTTTGTCTTGGGTAATCTTGGATACCCGAGTATTGTGAGATGCTCATACGAGGGGCATCTATCCAATTTCAGATGCCCTTTAAAAACATTAGATTTTAAGATTCTCATGTCGATAGCATCTTCTAATGACAATTTTACCATTCATTTTTTTTTAATATATTTCTTCTTTCATTAATTTTTTTTAACTTCTTATATTATATTTAAAAATAAATTATTGTATCATGCACTTAGACAATAATTGGCAATTAACTATATTTATATTTTACATTGAGATATAAATTCAACTTTAGTTAAAATGAATAATATCTCAATTTATTTTTTATTAAAAAATTAACAATTGAATATTTCTTTTATTTATCTTTTTAGTAGTTACTTCATATTTTTGTTATTTGTGAGTTTTCTCTCTTGTACATCTCTTGAAAATAATTTTTTTTTAGTTATTTATTTGTATTTTCTCTTAAAATTATTAATACTAAGTATACATTGCAAAACACACAAA